>APFE031391888.1:0-42897 GCA_000404065.3 Pinus taeda
CCTCTAGTGAACATTAACGTAGTCCTTGTAACTATTCCAACTCTTTGGGAGTTCAAGAAGAACAAGGCTCACCATATCTTCCTGTGTCCTCACGTCATGGAATTTTCTAGAAAAAGAATCGATTTTCAATTAGTGATATCTCCCTCATCCAAACTCCAATTTGACTGATATTTTTTTTTTTTAATTTGGGTACTTGTTCGTAAAGAATCTAAATAAGATATTCATTTAGGAAAATTTTGCAGAAATTTTTCAGGTATTCTCTCCAAACTCACGGCCCAAAACTCAAAACTTCGAAATCTCCTCTAGTATATTGTTCTCAGCTCTAATACCATGTAGAAAATCTTGTAGATTCACAAGATCATGTAATCTAATAAAACAAGAGACAAGGATATAGTTCTACTCTTTACAATGGAAGCACATAAATATTGAGAAAAACAATAATCGATAAGAGGAAGAGAAATTAATGGCACATAACACAATAAATATCTGTGGAAATCCACAACTCAAAACCCCACTATTTATGTTGCATTAATTAGAAATCAAAGATGGTAATACATTTTTTTTCTCTCAAGAACAATCACATCATTCTGTAAAATCAATCTCCAACTCACAAGAAAACTATTGGCCAACCCTTAGCCAATTCTCCAGCCCTCCAAGTCCATATTTCCTTGCGCCCTTGGTCAAAGCATTTGGATGAATACAATATGCTATGCTAAACCTTGAACTTAACCTACACAAGTATTTCCTATCCTCCACCTGATGACTTCCTCTGGCCAATACTTAGCCAAATTTCCAAGCCTCCAAGCTTCTAAATATTTACACAATTCTTGAGAGAATTAGCTTGTATTTAAAGGGAAATTCCTCATCCATAACTATGCAATCCCTTCTAGGTTAAGTTCCTGATTGCATGCTCCATCTATACAACTCAGAAAATTACACAACAAATAGTACACTATCCTTGCACACTAGTCTCAACTGGGTCTTTCTCCGAATCGACATGCAAGAATTTCTGATGAGGGAATATTTAGCTAACTGGAGTAGCACTAGTTGAGTGCACTAATGCATCAACTAAGTGTTAACTCACTATTTTTTCCTCAAATAATTTGCAACTAATTTATATGGACTTAACCCAATAAACTGAATTAACTATAATATAGGGAGAACATATACATGACTTCAGAAAGACTTCCGACTAAAATTTTTTAAGTTAACTAAATCAACTCACTCTAGTTAACCTTGCACTCTAGTCTCAATTGGATCATTCTCAAAATCGACATGCATGAGTTTCTGATGAGGGAATATTCAGTGAACTGGAGTAACAGTAGTTGAGTGCACTAATGCATCAACTGAGTGTTAACTCACTATTAGTTCTTCAAATATTTTCGAACTAATTTTTTTGGACTTAACTCAATAAACTGAGTTAACTAATTTGCACTCATAGTTAACTCACCCTAGACCCCTATAATATAGGGAAAACATATACATGACTTCAGAAAGAATTCAAACTCCAAATTCCTAAGTTAAGTAAGTCAAATCACTCCAGTTAACTATTACAAGTTGCTATGATAATAAAATTCGATTTTAATTCTGAGTTTAATTCAAGGACAAATTAAACTAGAATTTATGGATTCTACTTTTATCATTTCTTGTTGCTATATTCAACATTCAACAACACATTCCTTCCCTCATCACGGAGGAAAAAAATGTAGCCCTTGTGTGAGAAATCTCCCTAGAAGAAGTTGACGAAGTGGTGAAGGCCCATCCAAGAAACAAGGCACTAGGCCTAGTTCAGTTCACAACTGAGTTCTTCAAGGCGGGATGGAAATTTTTATGGGAAGAAATCCTGGAGATTGTGGAATACTCCTAATGATACCAATGGTTATGGGCAAGCCTGAATGCAACATTTCTTTCCCTCATCCCCAAGAGGGGTGAGGACCTAGATCCAAGTGGGTTCCACCTGATTGCCCTATGCAATGTCATCTACAAGGTTCTCTCAGGGATCTTGGTTAGAAAAACAAAAACCTTGTTGAAGACTATTATAGGAACAGAGAAAATAGATTTTGTTGAATGTCAACAAATATTGGATCTAATTTTGGTGGCCCATGAGGTAGTGGATACCTTAATATCAACACACACTCTAGATATGATCATAAATCTAGATCTTTGTAAAGTATATGATAGATTAAATTAGGAATTTTTGTTATCGATCCTTACAACATTCAGCTTCTCCCTGTCTTGGATTAGATGGGTCAAATCATTAATAACAATGTCATTCTTCTCAATCTTGGTGAATGGGGCACCCTCTTGACTCTTTTAGGGATCGCGAGGGCTTAGGAAGGGTGACCCTTTATCCCCTTTCCTTTTCATCATTGTTGTTGAAGGCCTAAGCCACTTAATTCAAGCTACAACTATCTATGCAGATCTTATGGGCACCAAAATATCCCATGGAAGCACACCGATAATGCATCAACAATTTGTAGATGACAATATGATGTTTGGAAAGCCATCACTATGAGAGGAGAAGCAAATTATTGATATTCTGAAGACGTTCCAACAGGTTTCAAGTACCGAGATAAATGTAGAAACGTTCGACATATAGTTCTTCAATACACGTCCGTGAGATTGAAATCACCTAGCTAGAACCTTTGGATTCAAAGAGGGGGTGCTTCCCAATACTTATCTAGGGGTTCCCTTGGCTTTCGATTACCTTCAACTTAAATTTGGAAAGAGGTATTGCCCCTTATCGATAAGAAACTTTCTAGATAAACATTCAAGTCTCTTAACTGAGCAAGGTGGTTGGTTTTGTTGAAACTAGTTTTGCAGGCAATCCCAATATATTGACTCTTGACATTTCTTGCACCCAAAAGAATATACAAAGAATTCACAACAAAATTATATAAATTCCTCTGGTCTGGAATGCAGATCGGGAGAAAATGGGCATTGGTGGCATGGGATAAGCTATGTAAATGAAAACTCCAAGGATGCCTAGCCCTTAAGGACCCAGAGACCTTACCCCAGGCCCTTAGTGCCAATGTGTGGTGGCATTGGATACAACGGGGACATGAGACATGGAAACAAATGTGGAAAACCAAATATGGGGTCAAGGGTGGATCACAACCCTTGTAACAACACCCACACCTCACAAATTGATCCTCGATTTGGAATCAGCCTAAAACCCCCAACAAGCCTTCATCTGAACTCATGGATTCTAGGAAATGAGGAATGGTGGAAGCACCAGATTCTAGAGTGATCATTGGATGCAGCATACTTGACTAGATTAATACTAGGAATTCTCAGTAGTCAGGGATTTCACCTATCCTCTAGGAGAGGAATTAATCAAGGATTTATGGAAGGACTCAATCCTAGAATCAAAATGGATGGAATCGAAGACCTTTAAGGATTGGCCCCCTCATATTCCCCATAGGGCATGGGAGGGCCTCTTTAAAAATCTATGACAATAACCCATCCTCAACAATGGGGAACCAGATAAGTTATGATGGGCATAGAGGACCGAAGGAATTTTCACCTTAAAGGAATCCTACTCCTCTTGTCAATAGAAGAGAATTCAGAGTTGGACTCCATATGGAAATGAAATGGTATTCTTGACTGTGGCCCAGAGTACTGTTCTTCGTGTCATTTGCAAGGTTGGTTGATAGGCATATATTAACGACATTTATAAATACACATAAATATAGAACATTTTATATGACCTTCACTATATAAAATCTATTGAAATGTATTGAAATGTACATTAACGTACTTAACTATATATACACTATTATGTATATTAATGTACAACAGTAATATACATTACTATTATGCACAATAATGAATATTACGCTATAGATGTATTGTACTATTTACACATGACAAGAACTTATAAATTTATATGAACATCACTATGTAGAATGTATATAAATGTATTGAAATGTAAATTAATGTAGTTAAATATACATAGACTATTGTGTATATTAATATAATTAAGTACAGACTCATTATTATTATGCACACAAATGTATATCAATGCATAGATGTATAGTAATGTTTTCACATGACAATGACAATGATAAGGGATATTATTGCACTACGAAAAACATAATAAATTTAAACTAGGGTTTAACATTAATCTGTTGAGTTTATGACATTGGTCCTTGGGGTTTTTATACTAGAAACCCAACATATTATAATACGAAGATAAATACAAACCAAGGAAAATTTTAGGGGCTAATATTCGCCATGGGCTAATTTTCTATGCTTTTTCTAAAAATAAGATTCACTAATTTCCATTTTTTTGTAAAATTAATTCACCCAAATTTTATAGAATGAAATTATTTTATCCTAAAAATCGCCAAAACATTATATATAAACTATATTAAAACATTATAAATTTGAATATTTTTACAAAAGTATCTCCAAACATTTTATAGATTTCATATTATGGACTAGTGGGATTTGCCAAGGTTTCTAAACATTATGATAAATTTCCATCCCTAAATTTTTCCTTGATACAAACCAATGGGGTTTGTGAATTTCTAGGATTAAAAACCTAAAGTACAAGGGGTTAATAACATTATAAACGCGATAAAATGATAATAAACCAAGGTGGATAATAATTAATCCCTAGTTAATTTTTAAACCTGTTAATTTCATGAGTGAGATACAAATTTTATCTATATTTATTTGTGTGTGTAGATGATAGAGATATATCTATTGCATATATCATTATAACTCTATATTTTAGATATAAGAAATTCCAATCTACAGTAGAAAAAATAAAATAAAAAGTAGGCACAAAATAAATTCCAAGATAAACACATATTGCATGGTAGTTATAGACTCTAAGATAATCACGAGATGCATGTGAACCCTCTACCCACTTGGCTAGAAATTCCCCCCTACTAGAGGTATTTGCATGATTGGATGCCTCCACTCGGTCTCCTCTCAGCTTCTCCAATTGTAGTTGCTCCATAATTGTCTAAGACAACTTCGGGGACTCCTTCTGTACTTGAGTGGATCTCTCAACTCAATCTCCTCTCATATTCTCTACTTGTGGATGCACCACAACTTCCTAAAGCTAATTTTGAGGCTTCTCCAAGGGCTGCATGTTGAGAGGTAATTTACTCTCCGTGACAACCACCAAATCTCTAAAATTTTCCTTTCTCCATAAGGCTTTTCATTCATCTTGAACCTCGAGAGCATATAGGTTCTTGACTCATGCACTAATCTATTTCACCTATCCTGTGGTGATGTGTCTAAGGAAAACCTTTCCCTTTAAAAAGACCACATCATAGTCAAGGTCTTGCAATACCGCGACTAAAACAAGATTCTTCTTTAGTCATGGAACGTACATCACATCTGTGATCCTGAGAGGAAAGTCAAAATCCCTTTGAAAGGTAATTGTACCAATCTCGGTAGCTCTATACCTCTTGTCATCTCCAAACTCTATGCTCTGCTTGACATCATTCTCCTCAAATTCACTAAATAGGTTTGTATTCCCTGTCATATGAAATGAGGCACTGCTGTCAACATACCACATGCCTCCCATGGTAGTGTCAACCATGCATGCAATGACAGTGAAGTCATGTTTGAATTGTGAAGCTAGAGCCTCACCTGCTGCTGCTACTGTCGTCTCCTTCTTGCTTGCTTTCTTCTGCAGAAATTTTTTGGCATCGTGCCCATGTTCGTGACAATGAAGACAATTGAATTTCTTCAAGTCCATATTCTTTCCACCTTACTCACCTTGGGACTTATTTCCCTTGACCCACTTTTCCTTACTTGCTAAGCCACAATCCTCTTCCACTTCCTTGGAAGAGGTCCCATCTCTGGTGTTCCTCTTGATCACCTCCTGCATCAAATTCGATCGCAGTTGTTTCCAATCTGATAACCTCTAGTGAACATTAACGGAGTCCTTGTAACTATTCCAACTCTTTGGGAGTTCAAGAAGAACAAGGCTCACCATATCTTCCTGTGTCCTCACGTCATGGAATTTTCTAGAAAAAGAACCGATTTTCAATCAGTGATATCTCCCTCATCCAAACTCCAATTTGACTGATATTTTTTTTTTGAATTTGGGTACTTGTACGTAAAGAATCTAAATATGATATTCATTTAGGAAAATTTTGCACAAATTTTTCAGGTATTCTCTCCAAACTCACGGCCCAAAACTCAAAACTTCGAAATCTCCTCTAGTATATTGTTCTCAGCTTTAATACCATGTAGAAAATCTTGTAGATTCACAAGATCATGTAATCTAATAAAACAAGAGACAAGGATATAGTTCTACTCTTTACAATGGAAGCACATAAATATTGAGCAAAACAATAATCGATAAGAGGAAGAGAAATTAATGGCACATAACACAATAAATATCTGAGGAAATCCACAACTCAAAACTCCACTATCTGTGTTGCATTAATTAGAAATCGAAGATGATAATACAATTTTTTTTCTCTCAAGAACAATCACATCATTCTATAAAATCAATATCCAACTCACAAGAAAACTATTGGCCAACCCTTAGCCAATCATCCAGCCCTCCAACTCCATATTTCCTTGCGCCCTTGGTCAAAGCATTTGGATGAATACAATATGCTATGCTAAACCTTGAACTTAACCTACAAAAGTATTTCCTATCCTCCACCTGATGACTTCCTCTGGCCAATACTTAGCCAAATTCCCAAGCCTCCAAGCTTCTAAATATTTACACAATTCTTGATAGAATTAGCTTGTATTTAAAGGGAAATTCCTCATCCATAACTATGCAATCCCTTCTAGGTTAAGTTCCTGATTGCATGCTCCATCTATACAACTCAGAAAATTACACAACAAATAGTACACTATCCTTGCACACTAGTCTCAACTGGGTCTTTCTCCGAATCGACATGCAAGAATTTCTGATGAGGGAATATTTAGCTAACTGGAGTAGCACTAGTTGAGTGCACTAATGCATCAACTAAGTGTTAACTCACTATTTGTTCCTCAAATAATTTGCAACTAATTTATCTGGACTTAACCCAATAAACTGAATTAACTATAATATAGGGAGAACATATACATGACTTCAGAAAGACTTCCGACTAAAAATTTTTAAGTTAACTAAATCAACTCACTCTAGTTAACCTTGCACTCTAGTCTCAACTGGATCTTTCTCAAAATCGACAAGCATGAGTTTCTGATGAGGGAATATTCAGTGAACTAGAGTAACACTAGTTGAGTGCACTAATGCATCAACTGAGTGTTAACTCACTATTAGTTCTTCAAATATTTTTGAACTAATTTTTCTGGACTTAACTCAATAAACTGAGTTAACTAATTTCCACTCATAGTTAACTCACCCTAGACCCCTATAATATAGGGAAAACATATACATGACTTCAGAAAGACTTCAAACTCCAAATTCCTAAGTTAACTAACTCAAATCACTCTAGTTAACTATTACAAGTTGCTATGAGAATAAAATTCGATTTTAATTCTGAGTTTAATTCAAGGACAAATTAAACCAGAATTTATGGATTCTACTTTTATCATTTCTTGTTGCTATATTCAACATTCAACAACACATTCCTTCCCTCATCACGGAGGAAAAAAATGTAGCCCTTGTGTGAGAAATCTCCCTAGAAGAAGTTGACGAAGTGGTGAAGGCCCATCCAAGAAACAAGGCACTAGACCTAGTTCAGTTCACAACTGAGTTTTTCAAGGCAGGATGGAAATTTTTACGGGGAAGAAATCCTGGAGATTGTGGAATACTCCTAATGATACCAATGGTTATGGGCGAGCCTGAACGCAACATTTTTTTCCCTCATCCCCAAGAGGGGTGAGGCCCTAGATCCAAGTGGGTTCCACCTGATTGCCCTATGCAATGTCATCTACAAGGTTCTCTCACGGATCCTGGTTAGAAAAACCGAAACCTTGTTGAAGACTATTATAGGAATAGAGAAAATAGATTTTGTTGAAGGTCAACAAATATTGGATCTAATTCTGGTGGCCCATGAGGTAGTGGATACCTTAATATCAACACGCACTCTAGATATGATCATAAATCTAGATCTTTGTAAAGTATATGATAGATAAAATTAGGAATTTTTTTTATCGATGCTTACAACATTCAGCTTCTCCCTGTCTTGGATTAGATGGGTCAAATCATAATAACAATGTCATTCTTCTCAATCTTGGTGAATGGGGCACCCTCCCGACTCTTTCAGGGATCGCGAGGGCTTAGGAAGGGTGACCCTTTATCCCCTTTCCTTTTCATCATTGTTGCTGAAGGCCTAAGCCACTTAATTCAAGCTACAACTATCTCTGCAGATCTTATGGGCACCAAAATATCCCATGGAAGTCCACAGATAATGCATCAACAATTCGTAGATGACAATATGATGTTTGGAAAGCCATCACTATGAGAGGCGAAGAAAATTATTGATATTTTGAAGACGTTCCAACAGGTTTCAAGTACCGAGATAAATGTAGAAAAGTTCGACATATACTTCTTCAATACATGTCTGTGAGATTGAAATCACCTAGCTAGAACCTTCGGATTCAAAGAGGGGGTGCTTCCCAATACTTATCAAAGGGTTCCCTTCGATTTCGATTACCTTCAACTTAAATTTGGAAAGAGGTATTGCCCCTTATCGATAAGAAACTTTCTAGATAAACATTCAGGTCTCTTAACTGAGCAAGGTGGTTAGTTTTGTTGAAACTAGTTTTGCAGGCAATTCCAATATATCGACTCTCGACATTTCTTGCACCCAAAAGAATCTACAAAGAATTGACAACAAAATTATATAAATTCCTCTGGTCTGGAATGCAGATCGGGAGAAAATGGGCATTGGTGGCATGGGATAAGATATGTAAATGAAAACTCCAAGGATGCCTAGCCCTTAAAGACCCAGAGACCTTACCCCAGGCCCTTAGTGCCAATGTGTGGTGGCATTGGATACAACGGGGACATGAGACATGGAAACAAATGTGGAACTCCAAATATGGGGTCAAGGGTGGATCACAACCCTTGCAACAACACCCACACCTCACAAATTGATCCTCGATTTGGAATCAGCCTAAAACCCCCAACAAGCCTTCATCTGAACTCATGGATTCTAGGAAATGAGGAATGGTGGAAGCACCAGATTCTAGAGTGATCATTGGATGCAACATACTTGACTAGATTAAGACTAGGAATTCTCAGTAGTCAGGGATTTCACCTATCCTCTAGGAGAGGAATTAATCAAGGATTTATGGAAGGACTCAATCCTAGAATCAAAATGGATGGAATCGAAGACCTCTAAGGATTGGCCCGCTCAGATTCCCCATAGGGCATGGGAGGGCCTCTTTAAAAATCTATGGCAATAACCCATCCTCAACAATGGGGAACCAGATAAGTTACGATGGGCATAGAGGACCGAAGGAATTTTCACCTTAAAGGAAGCCTACTCCTCTTATCAATAGAAGGGAATTCAGAGCTAGACTCCATATGGAAACGAAATGGTATTCTTCACTATGGCCCAGAGTACTGTTCTTCGTGTCGTTTGCAAGGTTGGTAAAATTTTAACATGAGAAAAAATAAGAAAGAAAGACTTGAGTGAACCATCATGTTTCCCACTATGTCACAATGAGGAGGAAACAATAGACTATCTCTTAAATTCATGCCCAAAGGGACTGAAAGTTTGGGGGCATCACTTGAAGCTCTTTCGAGCTTTAGATAGGTCTATAAATAGCCTTAGGGATATCATCGAAACAAGGCAATGTTCCCTTTTCAGTAACCCTATCTTTTACAGAGCCCGGTGCCTCTAATGGGGTTTAATACTATGAAACATCTCAAAAGCAGTGAAGAGAGTAGTATTTCATTTGGAACCTTTCCATCCCCTCACTGCTTGGACGGCTATCAAGTGCAACATCCAAGAGACTCTCACCATCGCCCAATGGGTGGAGGAAGATTGGAAAGCGAAGGGACGAGAGTGAGCCATCCTCTTCGTATTAGTTATTTCTCAAAAGTCCTATATCCCTTCTCCACCTCGATGTTTGCAATCAAATAAGGTGTCCTCCAACATGTTCAAATTCTGTCCACAGGGATTCCACAAACTTAACCTCGATGGAGCATCCAAGGGAAACCCTGGGAAAGCGACCCTTCAAGGAATTGATGAGCCCCAAAAATGGATAATTATATGGGCTCATTCAACCTCCTAATTCGACTTAATCCACCATTCTCAATAGTTTATTTCATGTTTTTGATTATATTTATGCTAATAGAGTGAATTGGGTTAGTCATTATGCAACCAAGTCTAATGGGTGCTTTGTGTAGTGTTTTTGGTCAATTTTGAGACAAAATTAAAGGTTTTAATGAGCACTTAGCAGCCAAATTCGTGGAGGAACAAGAGAGAGGATTTGTAGGAAGGTGCCCCCTTCATTTATGGGCTCTTACCTCGAATTCTCCACCATCAGCTTGGATTTCAAGGGCCACCACATCAATTATCACAGGGGCAGCTAAGCAAGTCAAGTAGGACAGCTCTTAACTACAAGTTTTGGAAACTGATTCCCTAAAGTTTAGGAGGACTGTTGGGGTCCTCAATTTGTATAAATAAGAAGGCTTAGGGCCTCATTTTTGTTAGCCAGTAGTTAGTCACTTTGTAGGCAGAAGTTAGCTAGTTTGTAGTTCGATTTTATTCATTTTTTAGTCAGTAGATTAGCTCTACATTTCAGCACATTTTCAAGTTTTCCTTGTGGACAGTTTTTGGAATGTAACTATTCTTTTGATCAATAAAGATGAATCCAGCTTTGCACCAGCTCTAATCTCTCTTAGGATGCTGTAGCTCTTGGGGTTGGGCCCATCTCAAGTGCCCAGTACCTCCTTTGTTTACTTTCATGTGTCTTTGCTGCATTCTTAGAATAAAATCTGCTATTTAGATTTAAATATTGTTTTATTATTTAGATTGTTTTTGATGATTAAAGTAGCTTTTCATGTTCAGATTTGTTTGATAAGTCAATAACATGGAAGATCTTCAGAAAAAGGCCATCAAGCACCTTGGATCTCACCTCTCCCTTAGTGGAATCATGAGCTGGGACCAAGGTGACCTTGTTGCCACCAAAAACATTGTCTTTGCTTCACCATGCAATTAGTAGTGTTGGATTCTTAGTTGTCGAACTTGATATCAGTTTTGATTGCATGCTTAAGTTCATGATTGTTCAGTTGCATAGTTACTTCATATGATTTCACTGCAAATAGACTTCTGTTCATTTCCATTGCTTTTACCTCGGTCAGATTAGGTGAAAGTAATTATGTTCTTTATTTTCCAAGTCTTCATTTTTCAAATTCAAAAAACAACTTGCAGAGCACCTGTTATACTCCTCTATATTCCCATTATCCATCAATCCCACCTGCTTCATCCTCCATTTCAGATCCTTGCCTTACCTTTGCCACATTCCCTCATGTTGACCTACTTTCCATATTATTGTGTAGCATTGCCTTATCCCTCCTTGAACAAATCTAAACATCTACGCCACTCCTCAACTCCATCCTCCAAGTCTTGAACTCCCCTACACCCCTATTTCACCTCCATACTCATTCCTCCACCTTTTTCCCTCCATCCATGCTCCAAAATCCCATTTCTGAACATCGTGTAGAAAATTACAGAACATCTTGTAGAAATTCCAGAACATCCTCTAGAACCCATGCAGACTTCCTGTAGAAGCTCATGAAAGTGATTTCTTGAGATACGATCACTGTGAAACTCTTAGGAAGCGTGCTAGGGACCCCTTAGGACCTCTTCTAACCTTCCCAACCTCTTGCAAGAATTTCCTTCTGCCGATCCACCTCTGCACAGTCAAAAACAATAAAATCACATGCATAATAATCCTACAAATTCATTCAAAAATAAAAAAATATTTTTTCTTTAGATTTCATTATAAAAGTAGCTTAGGCACATGCATTTTACCTTCCGAAGTCAATGGAATCTCATTCAGTAGCTTGCATCTTCCTTCTTGCATCACTAGGACTAGCTGGTAGAATTAGGGTTTGCTAGGGTTTGCGTTTCTTTTTTGCTTTCACTTTCTTTCCATAAGTAGATTAGCTTCCTTTGAGTTAGCTTTCATCCATCAGTTAAAAATCTTCTTCTAAGAGCTCATAGAAGTTGGCTTAAGCTCCTAGCAGACTTGTGCCAGCTAACCAAGTGACAGCTGCGGCAAGAGCTAGTACTTGTGCATACAGCACCGTCGCTTCCAAGTTTGTTACGAACTACCGGGTTGATAAAATTAAAGAAGGGAGTCCGAGGAGTTGTAGCATTATTTCTGCAATACTAGGGCCCACCAGGAATCATTCACAAGGAAAAAGGGCAGGAGACTAGATTATATGTAGCTTCATATGGAGAAAAAACAAACAACGTGGTAGAGTATCTTTCCCTCAACAGAGGATTAAATATGGCTAAGGATCTCGGAATCACAAAAATACAGGTCACTCAGAACTCTCAAATAACAATTTCTATGCTTCAACGCCTTATCAACAACTCATTCCCAGACAAGGTAATTAAAAGCAAACACTTGGATTGATAGGGGAATACATGTAGTCACACCTCTCATTTTTTGATTATTTGATCACGTTGATAGAAAAGGTAACAAGGCATTGAACCTCTTCGTAATTCAAGGTTGTGGGCTACAAGGATGGGAAATGTAGGAAGAACAGCCTCCCTCTCATGGAGATAACCACCTAGAAAAGCTACAAACAAGAGTTCATGAGGAGGCCATTTCCCCTATGGGGGTGATAACCAAGACAAACATGGCCATCCAGCCCCATGGGGAGTGACAAATGGGTCAGAGGGGTGGGTTGTACCTCTAAGCCCCCTCATACCAGGTGAAGGAGGGAATAGCATGCACAAACGTTAGCTCTTAGGTGTGTGAGTATTTACAATGCCTTGGGAAAGGGAAGCGACAACGGGTTGATAAGTGGGATGAGGAAGGTGTCAGGATTTTGGTTCAGTGGTCAGGTTTGGTGGTGGAACTATAATTGGCCTCCTACTCGAGAGTGAAAGAGGCATGAGAGGTGTGACATAAATGGTGGTTTCTTAATTTTCTTCAGGGAATTGTGGCTTGTTGTGTATAAAGGAGGCCAATTCCTAGTTTTTCTTGGCCCTTCTAGGGTCAGACTGGGTTGGTAGGTGTGGTGTGAAGGCAAATGTTATTTTTTGTTCATTGGGGGTAAGGTGTGTCTCTGTAAAAGCTAGTAGTGCCATGCTGAGGGTGGCATTTTGGAGGCATCTTGTTTCTATAGAACTCTTATACTTCTAGTGGTGGGATCTATACAATGGAGTGACTAGTGTGGTGGGGAATGGGATGGTGATGCTAACGGCACTGCCTTAAGTTTGGTTTGGTGGGTAGGAGGGTAGCAATTCATTACAGCAGACGGGGCAGAACATCCAGCGGAATTGGGCATGATTGGATGTTGACATATGCATCTTAATCCTTGATGGGGTTTGTCTAACCTCCGAGTCTATCTAGGGACACGAAGGGAGGAGGCCCTTACACTGGAAATCATGGTGGATGGAAGCAATAGTAAACCGATGAGCAAGGCTCATGGTGAAGCTTCTGGAGAGACAGAGGGTGGGGTGCCAGACTTTGCGGTGGTTGACAATGTGGCCAAAGTCGGGGGTGGCTGAATCAGCATGGCGACAACGACGACATGATGACATCTTGTACTGGTAATAGTTCACGGACTCTTGGCTCTCGGATAGGTGGTGCATGCAAGAGGGCTCATGCAGCTACAAACGATGGTCGCTACAATGCCTGAGACACAAATGGATTGCAGGACTGCTTATTGGAAAACTACTGAGACCTAATCCAATTGTTGGTGGACATAGCAGATGTCGCAGAACAAAGTAATCAGGAAAAGCATGATGAGGTGATGGCCACACTAGAACGCATGCATTTTTTCTAGTGCCACATGAGCGAGTGAGTGGTGGTAGTTTCGTAGGGACAAAACACTAAAGCAGAGAAAGTGGAAAAAATGAATACTTGGATGGCACACTTTGAAGGGCACATTTAGTGCACCTTCCATCCTTCACCTCCTCTAGGAATTGCTCGGGACAACAAAGCCTCAATTACCCAAAATGACTACTATGTCCTCTAGTTTTATTTATGTTTTGTTTTTCTATTGGAACCTATGGCCTTCTCGTTTGTGGACACTCGAACTAGTACCTTTTTTGTATTTTTTTTACCTTCTGCAGATCATGGTCAACACACCTGGTCGAGGTGAGACCACATGATTTTTGAAGTCTCAGATGTATATCCTTTTTTGGAATGAATAGATTGTTGACTTACACAAAAAATGTCAAATTCTACATTAAACTAAATTATATATATTTAATTATGCAAAATTTTGTCTTTTTCTTTTATTTATATTATATATAAACAAAATATATACCTAATTTTATTATGATTTTAAAATTAAGTTATTATTTAAAAAAAAAAAACATTTTTGTGAAAATTGTTAATAAATTTGTAATAGAAATTTTAATTGGGGTTATATTTTTTCCAAGAAGTTGAGATACAAATTTTATCTATATTTATTTGTGTGTGTACATGATAGAGATATATCTATTGTATATATATTTATAACTCTATATTTTATATATAAGAAATTCCAATCTAGAGTAGAAAAAATAAAATAAAAAATAGGCACAAAATAAACTCCAAGATAAACACATATTGCATGGTAGTTATAGACTCTAAGATAAGCACGAGATGCATGTGAACCCTCTACCCACTTGGCTAAAACTTCCCCCCTACTAGAGGTATTTTCATCATTGGAAGTCTCCACTCGGTCTCCTCTCGGCTTCTCCAATTGTAGCTACTCCATAATTGTCTGAGACAACATCGGGGACTCCTTCTTTGCTTGAGTGGATCTCTCAACTCAATCTCCTCTCAGATTCTCTACTTGTGGATGCACCACAACTTCCTAAAGCTACTTCTGAGGCTTCTCCAAGGGCTACATGTTGAGAGGTAATTTACTCTCCCTCACAACCACCAAATCTCTAAAATTTTCCTTTCTCCACAAGGCTTTTCATTCATCTTGAACCTCGAGAGCATACAGGTTCTTGACCCATGAACTGATCTATTTCACCTTTGCTGTGGTGATGTGTCTATGGAAAACCTTCCCTTACAAAAGACTACATCATAGTCAAGGTCTTGCAATACCCCGACTAAAACAAGATTCTTCTTTAGTCATGGAACGTACATCACATCTATGATCCTGAGAGGCAACCCAAAATTCCTTTGAAAGGTAACTGTACCAATCTTTGTAGCTCTATACCTCTCGTCATCTCCAAACTCTATGCTTTGCTTGACATCATTCTCCTCAAATTCACTAAATAGGTTTGTATTCCACGTCATATCGAATGAGGCACAGCTGTCAACATACAACATGCCTCCAATGGTAGTTTCGGCCATGCATGCAATGACAGTGAAGTCAAGTTCGAATTTTGAAGCTAGAGCCTCACCTGCTGCCGCTACTGTCGACTCCTTCTTGCTTGCTTTCTTCTGCGGGATTTTTTTGGCATCATGCCCATGCTCGTGACAATGCAGACAATTGAATTTCTTCAAGTCCATATTATTTCCGCCCTCCTCACCGTGGGACTTCTTTCCCTTGATCCACTTTGCCTTACTTGCTAAGCCACAATTCTCTTCCACTTCCTTGGAAGAGGTCCCATCTCTGGTGTTCCTCTTGATCACCTCCTGCATCAAATTCGACCACAGTTGTTCCCAATCTGATAGCCTCTCGTGACCATTAACGGAGTCCTTTTAACTCTTCCAACTCTTTGGGAGTTCAAGAAGAACAAGGCTCACTATATCTTCCTGTGTCCTCACGTCATGGAATTTTCTAGAAAAAGAACCGATTTTAAATCAGCGATATCTCCCTCATCCAAACTCCAATTCGGCTGACATTTCTTTTTGAATTTGGGTACTTGTTCGTAAAGAATCCAAATATGCTATTCATTTAGGAAAATTTTGCACAAAGTTTTCAGTTATTCTCTCCAAACTCGTGTCCCAAAACTCAAAACTTCGAAATCTCCTCTAGTATATTGTTCTCAGCTCTGATACCATGTAGAAAATCTTGTAGATTCACAGGGTCATGTAATCTAATAAAACAAGAGACAAGGATATACTTCTACTCTTTACAATGGAAGCACATAAATATCGAGCAAAACAATAATCGATAAGAGGAAGACAAATTAATGGCACATAACATAATAAATATTCGAGGAAAGCCACAACTCAAAACCCCACTATTTATGTTGCATTAATTAGAAATTGAAGATGATAATACAATTTTTTTTCTCTCAAGAACAATCACATCATTCTGTAAAATCAATCTCCAACTCACAAGCAAACTATTGGCCAACCCTTAGCCAATTCTTCAGCCCTCCAAGTCCATATTTCCTTGCGCCCTTGGTCAAAGCATTTGGATGAATACAATATGCTCTCCTAAACCAGTAACTTAACCTACACAAGTATTTCCTATCCTCCACGTGATGAGTTCCTTTGGCCAATACTTAGCCAAATTTCCAAGCCTCCAAACTTCTAAATCTTTACACAATTCTTGAGAGGATTAGCTTGTATTTAAAGGGGAATTCCTCATCCCGAACTATTCAATCCCTTCTAGGTTCAGTTCCTGATTGCATGCTCCATCTATACAACTCAGAAAATTATACAACAAATAGTACACTATCCTTGCACACTAGTCTCAACTGGGTCTTTCTCCGAATCGACATGTAAGAATTTCTAATGAGGGAATATGTAGTTAACTGGAGTAGCACTAGTTGAGTGCACTAATGCATCAACTATGTGTTAACTCATTATTAGTTCCTCAAATAATTTGCAACTAATTTAACTGGACTTAACCCAATAAACTGAATTAACTATAATATAGGGAGAACATATACATGACTTCAGAAATACTTCCAACTAAAAATTCTTAAGTTAACTAAATTAAATCACTCTAGTTAACCTTGCACTCTATTCTCAACTGAATCTTTCTCAAAATCGACATGCATGAGTTTCTGATGAGGGAATATTCAGTGAAATGGAGTAACACTAGTTGAGTGCACTAATGCATTAGCTGAGTGTTAACTCACTATTAGTTCTTCAAATATTTTGGAACTAATTTATTTGGACTTAACTCAATAAACTGAGTTAAGTAATTTCCACTAATAGTTAACTCACCCTAGACCCCTATAATATAGGGAAAACATATACATGACGTCAGAAATACTTCAAACTCCAAATTCCAAAGTTAACTAAGTCAACTCACTCTAGTTAACTATTACAAGTTGCTATGAGAATAAAATTTGATTTTAATTCTGAGTTTAATTCAAGGACAAATTAAACCAGAATTTATGGGTTCTACTTTTATCATTTCTTGTCGTTATATTCAACATTCAACAACACATTCCTTCCCTCATCTTGGAGGAACAATATGTAGCCCTTGTGTGAGAAATCTCGCTAGAAGAAGTTGACGAAGTGGTGAAGGCCCTTCCGAGAAACAAGGCACTAGGCCCAGATCGGTTCACAACTGAGTTCTTCAAGGCGGGATGGAAATTTTAATGGGAAGAAATCCTGGAGATTGTGGAATACTCCTAACGATACCAGTGGTTATGGGCAAGCATGAATGCAACATTTCTTGCCCTCATCCCCAAGAAGGGTGAGGCCCTAGATCCAAGTGGGTTCCACCCGATTGCCCTATTCAATGTCATCTACAAGGTTCTCTCAGGGATCCTCGTTAGAAAAAACAAACCCTTGTTGAAGTCTATCATAGGAATAGAGAAAATTGATTTTGTTGAAGGTCAACAAATATTGGATGTAATTTTGGTGGCCCATGAGGTAGTGGATACCTTAATATCAACACGCACTCTAGATATGATCATAAATCTAGATCTTTGTAAAGTATATAATAGATTAAATTGGGAGTTTTTTTATTGATCCTTACAACATTTGGCTTCTCCCTGTCTTGGATTACATGGGTCAAATCATTAATAATAATGTCATTCTTCTCAATCTTGGTGAATGGGGCACCCTCCCAACTCTTTCAAGGATCGCAAGGGCTTAGGAAGGGTGACCCTTTATCCCCTTTCATTTTCATCATTGTTGCTAAAGGCCTAAGCCGCTTAATTCAAGCTACAGTTGTCTCTATAGATCTTATGGGCACCAAAATATCCCATGGGACCCCACCGATAATGCATCAACAATTTGTAGATGACAACATGATGATTGGAAAGCCGTCACTATGAAAGGCGAAGAAAATTATTGATATTCTGAAGACGTTCCAACACGTTTCAGGTACCGAGATAAATGCAGAACATTTTGACAAATACTTCTTCAATACACGTCCACGAGTTTGAAATCACCTAGCTAGAACCTTTGAATTCAAAGAGGGGGTGCTTCCCAATACTTAGCTAGGAGTTCCATTGGTTTCCGATTACCTTCAACTTAAATTTGGAAAGAGGTATTTCCCCTTATCGATAAGAAACTTTCTAGATAAACATTCAAGTGTCTTAACTGAGCAGGGTGGTTGGTTTTGTTGAAACGAGTTTTGCAGGCAATCCCAATATATCAACTCTCGACATTTCTTGCACCCAAAAGAATCTACAAAGAATTCACAACAAAATTATATAAATTTCTTTAGTCTGGAATGCAGATCGGGAGAAAATGGGCATTGGTGGCATGGGATAAGATATGTAAATGAAAACTCCAAGGATGCCTAGCTCTTAAAGACCCAGAGACCTTACCCGAGGCCCTTAGTGCCAATGTGTGGCGGCATTGGATAAAAGGGGGACATGAGACATGGAAACAAATGTGGAAATCCAAATATGGGGTCAAGGGTGGATCACAACCCTTGCAACAACACCCACACCTCACAAATTGATCCTCGATTTGGAATCAGCCTAAAACCCAGCAAGCCTTCATCCAAACTCATGGATTTTAGGAAATGAGGAATGGTGGAAGCATCAGATTCTAGGGTGATCATTGGATGCAACATACTTGACTAGATTAAGACTAGGAATTCTCAATAGTCACGGATTTCACCTATCCTCTAGGAGCGGAATTAATCAAGGATTTATGGAAGGACTCAGTCCTAGAATCAAAATTGATGGAATTGAAGAACTCTAAGGATTGGCCCCCTCAGATTCCCCATAGGGCATGGGAGGGCCTCCTTGAAAATCTATGGCAATAACCCATCCTCAATAATGGGGAACCAGATAAGTTATGATGGGCATAGAGGACCGAAGGAATTTTCACCTTAAAGGAATCCTACTCCTCCTGTCAATAGAAGGGAATTCAGAGCTGACTCCATATGGAAACGAATATGGTATTCTTGACTGTGGCCTACAGTACTGTTCTTCATGTCGTTTGCAAGGTTGGGTAAAATTTTAACATGAGACAAAATAAGAAAGAAAGACTTGAGTGAACCATCATGTTTCCCACTATGTCACAATGAGGAGGAAACAATAGACCATCTCTTAAATTCATGCCCAAAGGGACTGAAAGTTTGGGGGCATCACTTGAAGCTCTTTCAAGCTTTATATAGGCCTATTAATAGCCTTAGGGAAACCATCAAAACAAGGCAATGGTCCCTTTTCAGTAACCCTATCATTAACAGAGCCTGGTGCCTCTAATGGGGTATAATACTATGGAACATCTCGAAAGCAATGAAGAGAGTAGTATTTCATTCGGAACATTTCCATCCCCTCACTCCTTGGACGACTATCAAGTGCAACATCCAAGAGACCATCACCATCACCCAATGGGTGGAGGAAGATTGGAAAGCGAAGGGACGAGAGTGAGCCATCCTCTTCGTATTAGGTATTTCTCAAAAGTCCTATATCCCTTCTCCACCTCAATGTTTGCAATCAAATAAGGTGTCCTCCAACATGTTCAAATTCCCCCCACACGAATTCCACAAACTTAACTTCAATGGAGCATCCAAGGGAAACCCTAGGAAAGCAACCCTTCAAGGAATCATTCACAAGGAAAAAGGGCAGGAGACTAGATTATATGTAGCTTCATGTGGACACAAAACAAACAATGTGGCAGAGTATCTTTCCCTCGACAGAGGATTAAATATGGCCAAGGATCTCGGAATCACAAAACTACAGGTCATTGAGGACTCTCAAATAACAATTTCTATACTTCAGCGCCTTATCAACGACTCATTCCTGGACAAGGTAATTAAACGCAGACACTTGGATTGATAGGGTAATAGATCTAGTCACACCTCTCATCTTTTGATTATCTGATCACATTGATAGAAAAGGTAACAAGGCAGTGAACCTCTTCGCAAATCAAGGTTGTGGGTTACAAGGACGGGAAATGCAGCAAGTATAGCCTCCCTCTCAGGGAGATAACCACTTATAAAATCTACAAACAAGAGTGCATGAGGAGGCCATTTCCCCTATGTGGGTGAGAACCAAGACAAACATGGCCATCTAGCCCCATGGGGAGTGACATATGGGTCAGAGGAGTGGGTTGTACCTCTAAGCCCCCTCATACCAGGTGATGGAGGGAATGGCATGCACAAACGTTAGCTCTTAGGTGTGTGAGTATTTACAATGCCTTGGGAAAGGGAAGCAACAACGGGTTGATAAGTGGGATGAGGAAGGTGTCAGGATTTTGGTTAGTGGTCAGGTTTGGAGGTGGAACTATACTTGGCCTCCTACTCGAGAGTGAAAGAGGCATGAGAGGTGTGACATAAATGGTGGTTTCTTAATTTTCTTCAGGGAATTGTGGCTTGTTGTGTATAAAGGAGGCCAATTCCTAGTTTTTCTCAAGCCTTCTAGGGTTAGATTGGGTTAGTAGGTGTGGTGTGAAGGCAAATGTTATTTTTTGTTCATTGGGGGTAAGGTGTGTCTCTGTAAAAGCTAGTAGTGCCATGCTGAGGGTGGCGTTTAGGAGGCATCTTGTTTCTATAGAACTCTCATACTTCTAGTGGTTGGATCTATACAATGGAGTGACTAGTGTGTCGGGGAATGGGATGGTGATGCTAACGACACTGCCTTAAGTTTGGTTTGGTGGGCAGGAGGGTAGCAATTCATTACAGCGGATGGGGTAGCACATCCAACGGAATTGGGCGTGATTGGATGCTGACAGATGCATCTTAATCCTTGATGGGGGTGGTCTAACCTCCGTGTCTATCTAGGGACAGGAAGGGAGGAGGCCCTTACAGTGGCAACCATGGTGGATGGAAGCAGCAGTAAACTGGTGAGCAAGGCTCATGGTGAAGCTTCTAGAGAGCCAGAGGGTGGGGTGCCAGACTTTGTGGTGGTTGACAATGTGGCCAAAATCGGGGGTGGCTGAATCAACATGGTCACAACGACGACATGAAGACACATCGTATTGGTAATAGTTCACAGACTCTTGGCTCTCGGATAGGTGGTGCATGAAAAAGGGCTCATGCAGCTACAAATGATGGTCGCTACAATGCCTGAGACACAAAGGGATTGCAACACTACTTATTGGAAAACTACCGAGACCTAATCCAATCCTTGGTGGACTTAGCAGATGTGGTAGAACAAAGTAATCGGGAAAAGCATGATGAGCTGATGGCTACACTAGAACGCATGCATTATTTCTAGTGCCACATGAGCGAGTGAGTGGTGGTAGTTTCGTAGGGACAAAACACTAAAGCGGAGAAAGTGGAACAACTGGATACTTGGATGGCGCACTTTGAAGGGCACGTTTATTGCACCTTCCATCCTTCGCCTCCTCTAGGAATTGCTTGAGACAACAACGCCTCAGTTACCTCAAATGACTACTATGTCCTCTAGTTATCTTTATGTTTTGTTTTTCTATTGGAACCTATGGCCTTCTCGTTTGTGGACACTCGAACTAGTACCTTTTTTGTATTTTGTCACCTTCTGTAGATCATGGTCAACACACGTGGTCGAGGTGAGACCGCATGATTTTTGAATTCTTGGATGTATATCTTTTTTTGGAATGAATAGATTGTTAACTTACACAAAAATATAAAATTCTGCATAAACTAAATTATATATATTTAATTATGCTAAATTTGTTTTTTTCTTTTATTTATATTATATATAAACAAAATATATACCTAATTTTATTATGATTTTAAAATTAAATTATTATTAAAAAAAAACATTTTTGTGAAAATTGTTAATAAATTTGTAATAGAAATTTTAATTGTGGTTATCTTTCTTCCAAGAAGTTGAGTTAGTGTATGTGACATCATGATGAGAAACATCATTGTAATGAGTGCATGTCTACAAATATTATGGTATTAAAAATACACTAATAAAAACAATACAATGTTTAACCCTCTGCCATTATATACCTTTCAACATAATTATTTAAAGATATTTGTGTGACAAATTCAATTCCCTATGGGTGACATCATGAGAAATATTATTATAATGACATATTATTGTATTATAAAAACTATACAATAAATAAACCCTACAATAGTATACATTTCAACATAATTATTTTAAAACATTTATTTGACGAGAACAATTCCCTTCACATATAACATCATGATCTGAAATATTATTATAATGAGTAATGCTTATAAATACTATTATATTAAAAAATATAATAATAATAACAATACACTAATAAGAACTATGCCATGTTTAACCCTTGCAATTATAAACCTTTCAACATAGTTATTTTAAGACATTTATTTGACCAGTTTTTTTAATGGATTGTTAAAATTGTAAATTTTAATAGTGAGAATAATTTTAATCTAAAGTTTTCTAGTTATGAATACTAATTATGAATATTAAATAATTTTAAATAAAAAATTTTAATCATAAAAACACTTAAAATATATTCATGAATATTCATTTTTTTAGTACTAAGAAAATTTAAAATGTGGTAATAGTATATAGAATCATTTTCAAAAATTTTCAACTCATGAGACTAGAACTCTAATAAAGTTATTATTCAACCCTCACTAACCACCTGAAATATACATCATTGACTGAAAGCACCCCTAGGTGATCCCTTCCTAACCACCCGAGATATACATCATTGACTCAAAACACCCCCTAACTGATCACCTGGTATCCACCTGAAATATACATCATTGACTCAAAGCACCCCTAGGTGATCCCTTCCAACCACCCGAGATATACATCATTGACTCAAAACACCCCTAACTGATCACCTGGTATTTTTGCAACATGAATGAACAAACTGCTATTGGATCATGTGTTTCAAACCCGAACAACTCTTGCAATTTTCTATTCAATATATCGAGAATGTAGTAGCAATGGGTCACTGTCAGGTTGGCCCAACGCTCTTCGACAGGAACGCTCTCCGACGGCAATAAATGAAGACAGAAGAAGCATGCGTGTATTTATATTGAATTCATGTAACTAGCAGCTCAAATGAGTTCACCTCTGAAGCGTTTGAGTTTTTCTGGTTGCTCCTTCTTCGGCCTCATTTTCTTCAAGTCCAATTTGTGTTCCTTGCTTTTGACCTTCACGGGATTCTATTTTCATTACTTCGACATTCTTATTTTTTCTCTGAAGATTCATGGCGACTGCTTTGACCAGTTCGATCAGGATCGGGGCTACTCTCATTCCTTCCAGTCACCGAAACCAGGCAAGAATTTTATCGATTATATATATATAGATATAGATATTACTAAATATGTTGATTCAAGTTCTGCGTAGTTTCATGAAGTTTAGAATTTCAAATTCTGCATGGTTTCCTGGAGTTTAGGAACCTTTTCATTTGATGTGTAATGGATATTTTGTGTCTCAGATGCTTGGTATTGCTTGGTTTCTTGTTTGATAAAATGCATTCAGCTCGCATTCTGTACAGATCGAAACCATAATTTCTGTTGCAGCTAGCGTGTGTTAATGTCATATTTATAGTAGTCGTCAGAAAGATGATAATAACCACCCTTCATAATCAAATCAGATTACACAAAATCTGATTACTTTTAAATATTAAACTCAATTTTGTTATGAAAATTAGGTATTTTGGAACATTAAAGTTATATCTATTATGACAAAGATATATTTATTCTGGAATAGCCCAAGTGGAGTCATGAAAAAACATTAATTTGTAGAATAAACCAATGGAGTTTCATGGTTAATGTAGTAAATTCGGATAATTTTTTTTTTTTTGAGTTTTAATATATATATAATAAAATTATTAATTATTAATAATAGTTATGTAGTTTTTGAATGTTAA
The DNA here is from genome assembly GCA_000404065.3 of Pinus taeda. Lineage (NCBI taxonomy): Eukaryota > Viridiplantae > Streptophyta > Pinopsida > Pinales > Pinaceae > Pinus > Pinus taeda. The sequence goes on from APFE031391888.1 coordinate 24,199, forward strand.
CAAATTCCATATCAACATATTCCATGTAATCGGAACCCTAAGAGCGACGGAGATGCCTGGATTGATGGCCTTCAGAGCTGAGTTCGGCCCCTCTCAACACGCCGCCGTGGCTATTGCCCACGACAGCGCCGCGGTGATGGCATGGCAGGGGGAGACGCTGCGGGAGTTCTGGTGTTGTATTGAAAGGGCTCTTGACTGGGGTCCAGGCGGTGGCCCTAATCTGATTGGCGATTACGGTGGTGATGCAGCTTTGTTGATCCATGAGGGGATCAAAGCGGAAGAGGAGTTTGCCAAGACCGGGAAGATGCCGGATCCGGAGTCGGATCTACCAGATCTGAGGGCCATTCATTGCAGATCTTGGCCAGATCTAACTGTTTGGAACAAGATCCAGAAATACACAGCTCCCAGGCAACAGATCGGAAGGATTAGGCAGCTACTGAGAAGAGGTCGCACAATATCTGACATGCAAAAGAATCATTGCAGTTTTGGCTCAGATCCTTGCGATCTAGACAATATCCGAGCACGGAGTCGAAGTTCAAGAATTTCTCTGCTCTAGCCTGCGCTGCTTTGGTCCTCTTTCACCCTGACGCAGCGTTTTTACAAAGGATCCACAGATCCCTTCAAGGCAGATCCGCGTGGGGGCAAAATATATCTCAGGCAGAAGATTTCTTCTCACCTGCGGAATCCCCTGCGTCAAGAGGCGGCAGACTCAAAAGACTCTGGCCCCAAGCTGCTCCAGAAATCTTCTAAAGATTCCTCTGCCCCCTTTCAGATTCAAATAGCACAGATCTCTGGCAAAACAGTCATGCAATGGGTAAATCCAACAGATCTGGTACAGAATCTCAAAGCTAATCTGGAGCATAGGCTTGGGATTCCCTCAGCCCTGCAGAGACTTATCTTTCAAGGTAAACAGCTTGAAGATTCTCTTCCTCTCTCTTCTTACAGCGTAAAAAGCAACAGCACTCTAGTGTTCTCCTTTCGTTTGAGAGGAGGAGCTACAGGGCAATCCTCTTCTGCTCCTCCAAACTCCTACAAAGCTGCAGTCTACCCTGAGATGTCAGCATCCCCGGAACCTCCCAAACCCAAGTCTTTTTTGGTTGACAAATTGGAGGAAGTTCCCTCTGTTGAGATATCCTACCCTGATCTTGCAGACGACGCCCAACAATTTGCTGAAAGGGCCATCATCTGCAGATTCAATGGGTTTTGGCCGCGCTCTCAGGATCTTTATGACTGGATCAAGGACAATTGGACTGACCGTTGCAAGGTTTATTTCTGTGCAAAGGGATATTTTATAATGCTGTTCGATGACCTCGAGCACTGCTACAACGCCCTAGATGAAGGCCCTTGATTCATGGGTTCAGCTGGCCTCTTCCTAACTCCATGGATTCCAGACTTTGACCCAGCTTCAGCCGTCATCACTAAAGCCCCTGTTTGGATCAGGCTCCCAAATCTCCCAGTTCACCTATGGCGCACAAAAGTATATAGGCAAATAGGCAATGCCTTGGGTCGCTTTATATCAAGAGATTACCAGAGAGAGAGGCAAGGGCTCTACACATATGCCACAGTTTGTGTGGAGCTTGATTTAAGCAAGGGATTGCCAGAATACATTAATCTCAAGATCAAGGACTCTGTCTGGACCCAGTATATAGAGTACGAAAACACTGCCTTCCGATGCCGCCATTGTCACCTAACAGGGCACCTGCATAACCCCTGCGCATCGCTGTCAGCAAGAACGAAAAGGGGCCTCTTCGCTCATTCCAAGCCCAAGCGTTGGGCTCCCTATCCACCGCCGCCAGCTCGAAGCTCCAGCCCCCCAAGTATGGAAAAGGAGGAGAGCAAGTCATAACCTGATCAGATGCCTCAGCCAATGGATCCACCCCCGAACAATATGGGGGAAGCGCCCCCATGAGACTTCATCCTCCAAATCAGAGAAGGAGTCCCCGGAGATAGAGAACTCCAGTCTTCAAGTTGTCTTAGCCCATTCTCCCCATGATGGCTGGACAAAAGTTAACAAAAAGAAAGGGAAAAAACATTGTGATTCATTTCCTGACCCGCTGGGGTAGTAGCCTGATAGTCAGTGTTTGCTTTCGAATCTTCTATTGTAGCTCTGAGATTGTATCCTTCCTCCGAGACCGAGGTTGATGAGTCCATCATTTCGGGTCTGTCGGTCTCTTGCTCTTCCTATAGCTCTGTGTTTGTTTCTTTCCTTCGGGACCGAGGTTGATGAATCCATCATTTCCGGTCTGCGGGTTTTTTGCTCTTCCTGTGTGTACTATATTTTACTTAATAGATTTAACCTTTACGGAGAAAAAAAAGAATAGTTATGTAGTTTTTATTGATTTATATGGATGATAATTTGACATTTTAACTTACATTTTATTGATTGATTTGTGAAATATGATAATTGTGATCATGTTTTGTTTTTCTTTTCAAATTGGTAATGCAAGGTTAAGATTCATAGTTTCAAGTTCAGTGTTTATGTTTTCTATTTCTCTTTTAATTGGTGACTGATTGCTAAGTCTTATCACTTCAAGTTGTGCATGAACGAAGTGGGACTGCTCTAATGTAAACTTAGTAGTATTGATTATTATAATCAATAGAATTAATGAATCTGGGTTAGTTTGATTAGTGGTATTTTCAGTTATGATATTTCTATGATATTTTGTTAGAGATCTTGGTTATTCTAGAATTCAGGGAGAATAAATTTTTTTTATAATTTTATTTTTATGGATTCTCTAACAGATTCTTCATGACTTTTTGTCAGGTTGCCTCTACATTCCTGGGTCTCAAGGCCATGTCTTTTACTCCACTGCAATCGGCGTCAACCTCTTCCTCTGCTTCCCGTGTGCTTTGTGTTGTATGATTAATTCTTCCCTTTCTGTGTAATCCTGGTCTAATTTTTCGTTTTTTCTTGGTTTTTTGTATTTGTTTAATTATAATTCGTTTATAAAGCAAATAAATTAATAATTTCTTAGGTTTATGTTAATCAAATTTCAAAATATTTTGAAAATTTATAACAAAATTCATATTAATTTAAAAATCATCGTATCCATTTTTTAAGCAGGCGCAGGCCCAACCCCAGACAGTGAGAAAAGTATGTGAAGTTGTGAAAAAGCAGTTGGCATTGTCCGACGATGTCTCGGTGACACCCGAGTCTAACTTTTGTGAAATGGGGGCTGAACCCCTTGAGATGGTATCTCTTTTCTTTTGTGCACAACAAGTATTTGGTGTTTTAGCCGCCTGTTATTTTCCGGTTCTGCGCTAACAGTCGCATCTTTTACTTTACTTTCAGCTGGAGATACTAATGGTTCTGGAGGAAGAATTTGAAATCATCGTACAGGAGGAGAAGGGACGTTCAGACAATATCATAACCGTGCGGGCCGTAGCGGATAAGATAGAGAAATATTTGGAAGAAAGTAAAAATAGCTTGAGGGCATAGCCACACAAATACCCTCACTCTTTAGTGGGGGATTTATATTATTTTTTATTTATTTACTAGGGGGTTAGGAGATTAGAACCTCGGACATTAAAATTGTTATTTTTCTATATGACTTTAGAACTCCTCACATATGAATAAATATTACTTTTATATTGAAAAAGATGCGCAACTGGAAACAAATCTGTATAGTTGGACGGATACAAGTAGTTCATGTCTCTTATTTTTCGATACTTTCAAACATTAATTTTTATTTTTTCTAAATTATGAATTTAATTATTAAGATTATGATGGAGAATTTTATCTCAGACAATTAATTTTATTTATTTTTACTGTAATAGTTTATATTTATTTATTATATAATTTTTTTTGATGATTGATATGGCATCCAATTCCTTCTTATATTTACTTAACCATTGTCATGATGAAGAGGCTCATTAGTATTGTTGAAAACATCATAATACCCCCTCGTCAACTACTCATAGTTAAAAGGTGTCTAAGATATGCAATGTTTTGTTGATTCTAAGTTTTTTTTCATGAGCACAAGGCCCATTATTATCCTCTTATGACCTTAGTTAGATCTCTAGATATGTCCTTGGTGCAAAATTAACCTAGTGATGGTGCCCATAGCAACCTTGGAGGTGATTGATAACCAAAAAGGTTAGATGTACAATTTTCATGATGTAAATTGGATCATTATATTGTTTTTCATTTATCACGATGCTTTCAAGGGGGCAAAAGAAAAAATATCAATTTACAAGAGCGTATTTAGCACGGGACCTAATTTGGACAGTGGGGCTCAGAAACCTTTTAAGCCCAATTTGAATCCTTAAATTATGCCTTTCCAAGGTAAAACATTCTCACTTAAGTGTGGCACCCCTTGATGCTATTCTACACATAGAGATATTTCCAATGGTCTAAGAAATATATCAATCAAAGTTCAAATGCAAAAGTAATGCTCCCTAGAAGTTGTCATGTCGTGATTGACCACCATAATGTTGAGAAGTGTAGAAAGAAAGTCTCAATTTGACTTTTCCTTGGTCAAATTGAGAAAATTCAAATTTCCACATAAGTAGACAACTTAGAGGCAGTTAACCTGTGTGACATGGATCCTGTCACTCAGTTAGCTTAGTAAATTTGAGTTAGAGGGCCTGGAATTCAATTAAGCATGTGTGATTGCTAAATTTTGGTAATTGAGGTCACTTATTTCCAGTTGTGTTAATTTAAACTAGTTCTAACAATTAATCGAACTAGTGGAAGGTCACTTGTGCATTGGGACAACAATCTAACTCAATAATCATCCAATTAAGTGACCAATCAACTCAAAAATAGCTAGTGCATGCAAGGAATTTGAGTTCCTGAGTTGTGGAGAGGATTCTAAGGCAATGTAACAAACAAATGTAAACTAGTTTGAGTGTATAGGTTTTTCATGCAATTAGATGATCAATCCATGGGAATTACATAATCAATTGGAGGAAAATACCTAAAAAATAAGGGATAATTCCTCAGGATTTGTGCAAGGAAATAAGGGCTCAAGCAAAGGCAGAATTTGACTAAGTCTAGATCAGAGCTTCTCATTGAGTAGAGAGATAGATTATGTGGAAATTCATTGTAGATTCAAAATGCTAATTGCAATATGCTAAAATAATAGACTTCAATCTACTCTACTCAATAGCTGAAACAATTAAATCATCGAAAAACCATGAAGCATACAAGAGAAAAAACTCAATCATGACATAACACAATGACTTCATGGGGAAAGCTATGACTAAAACCCCTACTATATGTATATTGCATTAGCGAAAGAATATAAGAAGATTACAATGGTTTGCTCAAGCCCGAGCAACCTTTGCACTATCTTTGTATGTCTTACAACTTTCTAGACAAGCCTAGGCCAATACTTAACCAATTTCTCACTTTCCCAACTCAGTATTTCCTTGTGATATTCCTCAAGGAATTAACCCCTTATTAATTAGGGAAATTCCTCAACTAGAATTGCGAAATCCTCATAGGCCTTCCTTTGAGTGCACGTGCCGCTTATATAATACAAATGATCATACAACTAATATTTCAATGTCCCTCAACTCAAATCTCAACTAGGTCTTTCTCAAATCACACATGCATGAGTTATTTATGAGTGAATCTTCAATTTACTTGTTGATCACTGTAAGGAGCACCACACTACAATTCAAGAAACACTACACTACACTTTAGGCAGCACCACACTGTAGTTTAGGCAACACTACAATACACTTTAGATAACACCACACTACTAGACCCCCTACTAGTTCTCCACCAGTTGGAACTATTTTAACTGACTTTAACTCAGTTAGACTGAATTAATTAATTACAACTCAAATTAAACTCAATCAGGGCTCCTATAATGTAGGAGACACTCTACATGACTCTAGTGAGACCCTCAAATCGAATTAACTGAGCCAACTAAGTCAAATTAAATTAGTTAACTAATACAAGTTGTCGTGAGATGTGGAATTACAATTTTATTCCCAATTTAATTCAATGACAAAATTAAACTAGGATTTTCTTATTGCATTTTCAACACTCCCTCTCAACAAAAAATGGATTATCTATTACCATGAACCTCCCTCTTTGAAACTCGAATTTTCATCTTAACAATGCCTTTGTCAAAATATCTGCATATTGTTCCTCTATAGGAACGTACTCCAAAAACATGATTCTCCTTTTCACACAATCTCCTAGAAAGTGATAACAAATGTCGATATGCTTGGACCGATCATGAAAAAATGGATTCTCATAGCGTTTGATACAACTCTGATTGTCACAGTAAATCAGTGTAGGGTCCATCTGTTTACCAAATAACCCAACAAAGAGCTTCCTCAGCTAGATAGCCTCACAAGTTGCTTGACTAGTAGTCATGTACTATGCTTCTACTCAATCAAGTGCAATTCATCTCTAGTTCCTGTTGTACCAAAAAACTGCTGGTAACCCAATACTAAAGATTCACCCTGATGTACTCTTTCTGTCAGATGGAATCCTGCCCAATCTGCATCTGTGAAGCCTTGGAGCTTCACTCCCTCTGTCCTTTTGTACCAAAGATCAAAATGAGTGGTGCCTTTGAGGTATCTGAACACATGTTTAGTTTCCTTCCAATAAAGTTTGGTTGAATTCACCTTTTCTTCACTAAGTTGGTTAAATACAAAACATATGTCTAGTCATGTGCTCACCCAATACATAAGTGGACCAACAAGCTACCTGTAAATAGTATCCTCCACTACTTCACCTGAAGTAGCATCTTCCTTCCTCCAATTACCTTCTAGAGGAGTCTTCATGGGTTTTTTGGTCTCCATGTGGAAATTTTTTAGTATCTCATTGGCATACATGCCCTAAGAGACAAACAGTTCCTCATCTCCTTGCCATACATCCATACCAAGGGAATAATGCATGAGCCTTAGGACCTTCATCTCGGATTCTCTTGCAATATCCTCTTTGGAAGATTTTATCAGCTTCTCATCATCGATTAGAATAAAATCATTGAAATATAATATTGTAACCAACCATTTAAAGGTTCACATCCACATCACTTTTGGTGAAGCCCAACCTAGTGAAATATTTGTCAATCATGGTGTACTAAGCACAAGGTGCTTGTTTCAATCCATATAACGCTCACTTGAGTCTGCAAACATAAGACTCCATGTTGAAGGTCTCAAATCCTTATGGCTGCTTAATGTACACCTCTTAGTCAATCACAATGTTGCCTTCACATCCATCTGATGTATCTTCCATCCCATCTACACTAAAAGTGATATAATAGATTTGATTGAAGAGTACCTTGATAGTGGAGAAAAGGCCTCCTCATAATCAATTCCCTCTACCTCAGAGAACCTTCTCGCCACAAATCTAGCCTTGTGTTTCTCCACACTCCCATTTGCTACTTTTTTTACCTTGTAAATCCATCTCGAACTCACCACTAACTCTCTGCTGGCCTTGGGACCACTTCCCAAACACTATTTTTGATAATGGAGTCATACTCCTTAACCATGGCATAAACCCATATTGGTTTTTGCATTAATTCCTTAGATGAGGATGGCTCAATATATACACTCTCACTCATCAGAGCCATGTAGTCAGTGAATCGATCTAGTGACCTCCTCTACCTACGATGTGATGTGGGTGCTCCCACATTATCTATAACATTATGAATCAATCTATCAGCCTCTCTGGTGTCCTTCCTTCCATATCTACATGTCATTTCATTAGTGGGTGCTTCCACTCTCTAATCCTTTGCATGTGGTTGCTCCAAATCATCCTAAGGTTCTTCCTTTTGAGCTAAAATATTCTCTTCTCCATGCAACTGAAACTCCATCTCAAGGGAACATTGCATGGCCTTCTCTTCATCGAATTTCACATCTCTATGAGCCACTGTCATATTGTGAGATGGAAGGTACACTTGATAGTTGTGAGTTGCATTAGCGCACTGCACAAATATGCCCAACTCAGTTGTTGGTTCTAGTTTTTTCCTTGCATCCTTGGTAACATGATAGTAGATTGATGAACCAAAGATCCTGAAGTGTGCCACATCTGGTTTCTTACCTGAAAATTCTTCTTCAGATGAACTCATCTTGAGAATCCAATGAGGACTCATGTTCTGCACATATACAATTGTCATTACATGCTTCAACCCACAAGTGCAACAATATACCTTGATCATGTAACATTTACCCTACAACTCCCACAATACTTTTGTTCTTTGTTTTAGCGACCCCATTTTGTTGTGGGCTATGGGGTGCTATTAACTGTCGTCGAATTCCTTCTGATGCACAAAAGTTCTTGAATTCATTTTACACATATCCTACATCATTATCGTTCGTGAGATATTTAACTTTAGTGCCAGTATTTTTCTCAACAAGTGCTTTAAATTCAAAAATTTTAGCGAACATCAGATCTTTCTTCTGCATGAAGAAAATCCATCACTTATGAGAAAAAATCATCTACAAATATTAGATAATACTTGTGCTTGGTCATGGAGGTTGTCAAGAATGGTCCACACACATCTAATTGAACTTTTTAAAGCATTTATTATGCTCAATTATCCTTATCATGAAAGGTAGCTTTGATGTACTTCCCCAATGTACACCCATTGCATGTGTCTCTTTACTCTATTGTACCCTTAGGAAGTCGTATAGAAATTTGTTGCATGATCTTCAAAGCTCTATGGTGCAAGTGACCCAATATTCTATGCCACAACTCACTGATGTCTTGTCTCTGCACCTTCTCTGCTTTGCGCTAAAAGCAACACATTATTCTACATCTAATTTGTAGAGTTTCTTCACCTGAACCTCGATCTACTTCACTTGTCTTGAGGCTATGTGACAAAGGAAAGCCTTTCCTTTACTAAATATCACATTGCAGCCACAATCCTCCAAGATGAAATCTTAATTCAAATTATTCTTCAAACCCAAAACATACATGACATATTTTAATGTGAGAGGAGAACGTGACTTCCTCTAAAAGGTAACAGTAATGTTTTTAGTCGTGCTCTACCTTCCATCATCTCCCATTTCTATGTGAATCTAGAGGTCCTTCTCCTCCAAGTCACTAAAGAAATATTTGTTTCCAGTTATATGGAATGAAACTCCACTATCCAGATACAACACACTACCCATCACCGATGTGACCATGCAAGCGATGAGGCTGAAATCCATCTCGAATTGTGAAGAATCAACATCACCTTCAGCTCCTCTTATGGGATTCTTATCAGTCTTCTTGTGCAGACACTTCGTGGAATAGTGTCCTAGCTCATGACAGTGAAAACATTTAATCTTCAACATGTCCTCCTTCTGCCGCCCTGTCTAGAATATGATTTGGAATGGGATGAATTCCCTTTCGCTTTCTTAGCCCTTCTAGCTAAGGAAAAATTCTCCTCATCATCATGCTTCGATGAGGATCCATCTCTAGTGTTTTGTCGAATCTCTTCTTGCAACAAGTAATACCACAAATTCTCCCACTCTTGTAGTTTATGCATCTAATTTAATGACTCTTAGTAGTTGTGCCAGCTCTAGGGAAGGCCTAGAAGTGCTAAGTTGACCAGATTGTCTTCAAAAATTGTAACACCGATACTTCCAATCTCATCACGATATTGGGTGAATTTGGTAAATTACTTTGATATTACGTCACCCTTCTCCATATTGATTTTTTTGAGCTTGTCCTTAAGTGCCGCCCTCTTATGGCCACTACTATTTTGAAATAGGTATGTTAAGGCCTTCCACATTGCATATGGAGTTTCCCTACAATGGAGGTTCGAGACAATATGATCTCAAACTACTTCTAGAATAATCCTTCTTGCCTTTGCAACACATTTTCTCTACTTTGCCATATCTTGACCATCAGTTGGCTTAGGAATATCTTTGTATATGAATTGCTTCAAGCTGTTGTCCTCCAACATTGCCTCCATCCTATCCTTCCAAGACATATAGTTCGAACTAACCTCAAGGGAATATTGAAGTCTCAATCCGTAGAACAACATCTTGTTGGCTCTGAAGTATGATACTGCAAATTGAATTTCACATGCAATAAACAAACTCATATTTTCCTCTTTTATAGTTATTTCTACTCTTATACCAAGTAGAAATTCCTTGTAGATTCAAATTGCGAATTTTAATACGCTAAAATAATAGACTTGAATCTACTATACTCATCAACAGAAGTAATTAAATGATCACAAAATCATAAAGAATACAAGAGAAATAATTCAATCAACACATAACACAAATATTTCTTGTGGAAACCCATAGCTAAAAACCCTTGTTATCTATATATTGCATTAGTAGTAAAATATGATAATATTAAAATGATTTTCTCAAGACCGAGAAATCTTTGTACTATCTCTATCCATCTCACATCTTCCTAGAAATGCCTAGGCCAATACATAACCAATTTCGCGCTTGCCCAAGTCCCTATTTCCTTTCATTGTTCCTCCAGGAATTAGTGCCCTATTAATTAGGAAAATTCCTCGATTAGAATTACACAAACCTATTAGGCCTTCCTATAATGCCATGCACCACCTGCATAATTCAAATGATCATACAACTGATAGTACAATGTGTGTGAACTCCAATCTCAACTAGCTATTTCTCAGATCTGACATGGTTGAGTAATTTATGAGTGAACCTTGAGTTTACTATTTGATCACTACAAGTAGCACCACACTACATGATCTGAAAATGGGCCACTAAAGGTTTCTTGTCAAGCTTACAAGAACCTCTCCCACTTCCAAAACTTAAATATTCCCAAGACCTTATGATTAACGAATTGTGGAATTACTAATTCTTGAAATGGGTGTATGCTTATGTTTGTTTTTAACTGTTCAGTGCTTTAATTTCTGTTGCTTATGCTAATATTTAAATACATGTGACAATAAATAATGCAGCCAATAAGTAAACACACATGACATCAATATTAATATGGAGTTCACCCAAACCTCTTGGGCTACGTCTCCTTGAGCTCTAGTCAACTCAACTAGGCTCTCTGGGATTATGGCATAAATTCTTTTACAAGCTCCATGCTCAACTCCATTAGTTTACACAGAAACAATGGGCTTAGAATACCATCTCATCCCACTAGATGTCCATACTTTTGTAGACAGATCTAGGCTTCTCTGGACTAGATTCCTTCAATCAGTGATCTGAGCGATCTTGCTTTAGCTCGCACCAACTCCCTCAGAATTCCCTCACTGTCTCTAGAATGCCTTCTTCTATCTTCAACACACTTTGGACACCAGCAACAGCTTGATCATTTGATCTCTTTACTATTATTGTCTGTGGTTCTCGCTTTGGCTCTTCGGTTCTAGTTCTAGCTCAGGCTCTTCGGCTCTGGCTCTGGCTCTGGCTCTCTACGACATCTGAGCATTCACTAGGCCTTCCAATGGATTCCCTAGCATCCTTACTCTACCCATGCATTCACTGAAGCATCTCTGGGCTTCTGGAGCTTCTCTGAGCTCTCTTTGTGTCATCTCTCGACCTCTGTGTGAATCCCTCTCAATTGTGTTCTCTATGTTTTTAATACACAACAGCTACAGTCGCCCTAATGCATGGAAGCCCAACTGTTTCTTTGCAAGAAGCAATTTACAATTGGAAAGGAACTGTCTACGCATGAAACTTGGTAGTTTGGCCTTCCTCCTATCATAATCCCGAAAATAGCAACATAATGGAAATACACACGAAACACATTAAAAACACATCATTAGCCAATACAACCAGAACTCAAGTTTTATAGAATCGTGTCCATAATCCCATCAGGTCTGCCTTTGGTTGCAATATCGCAATCGCATAGGCGTATGGCCAAAAAAACAAAATACATAGGAAATACATTGAAAATCTGAAAATTCGAACTTCAAATAATATGCAGCTCCATTTATAAACCCTATCGGGTCTGTGCCTTGATCACTAATCGCAATTTCATTATGTCAGTGGCCCTTTATATTTGTGCAATTCGATCGCCGAAATCGGCGTATCACTATCGACCCCATCGCCATATCGGTACATCGCAATATTGTTATTGTAACGGCCCGGGGGTTCTTTCCATATACCATGGACTGTGCCAACCTGATATATATCACCAACACTGATTTTCCGATCTGATCATCACATATCGCAATTGGGTCATCACTTTAATTGCAATTGGCTTATCATTTTAATCACATAACGCATATCGCTCTGCTTGGGCTGCCGATATCGGGTAAAGGCCTACCTCAGATGCAATAAGTCTGAGATCACTAATGAGGGGTCTTTCTACCTTTGATTTAAGTCATTGTTTTAACATCTCCGATGCAATTTTTGCATATAAGGCCTTAATCTCATTTTTATAATAATTTGCCTCCTTGTCAAAGGACAAAGGCAAACTTCTTTTTATGATAACTTCTTCATACGAAGTCCATTTTAGCATATTCAAATTGTAGTGGATTCAAAATGAAAAGATCTACGCAATGAGACTATTTCTAGGAGGAGCCCTTGACTTTTAGTTTCCTCTGTGAGGAACACTTTAGACTTAGAAGTCTATCCAAGATCCATTTTGGATCACATCTTCCCACTAAAAGAACTTTTGGTCTCTAGAAGACTGACATACTGATCTGAACAGTAAATGAGAGTAACAACACCCTCTTATTTCAGCCTCCATACGCTTGCCTTGCATAGTGCCTCTGAACCAAAGCCTTTGACCACTCTCCTTCTTAGATGTGGTGGTCCTCTTGGGAGGAACTATTTTCCTCCTTGACTTCATGCAGAAATCCTATTTAGATGGTCATAGAAGGTAGTTTGAACTTCTCTGCCTTGATCATTGATCCAAGGTGGCTCAAACAAATGTGAAGTTACATCTGCTTCACAAAATTTTCATTTGTACCTATTTGACAAGCTGTAAAAAACAACTGTTAACAACAACATAAATACAGACAATAACTGGATGGCCTAAAACTCTTGCTTCAACAAGGAAACAAATCTCACATCTTATGAACACCTCCATGTCTTAATCTGCATACAAATGATGGACTAGATACCAAGCCCGAAAAACATGCCTTTTAAACAAATGACCCTTCAAGTCAAGCACGTAGAAAAGATCTCAAGGATTCTTTTCAAAAGATGAAACACTTCATCATTATCTCCATCTTGGAGACCACATCAAATTTTATCAAGTCAACATTACATGCATGTTTACAGAAAATCAATCAACTCTTCAAGTTAATTACACATACACGTTCAAATATAAGGAAATCATCAGCATCCATGTGTTCATTCACATCATTTTCATGCATGCATTTCATCCTTCAACTTTTGCTTAAGCACACTGTACTTTCGAAGCTGAAATGAATATAATGTTGTAGCAATAAAGTGAGTCTCCTTCCCAACTTTTCCATTCACCTTCTTGGTAAAATCCTACAAATTGCATCTCATTAAGAAAGAAATGCAAATAGATGCATCAAATCAAAAGACATGCAATCTTTAATTGGATAAGAACTCTAACCATTTCTTACCAATCCATTTCAAAGGTGCTACCTTTGTCTGCACATCAACATCAACATGTGAATCATCCTGAAACACATCATTCATGGAATCTTTCTTTCCATTTCTACCATTTTCTCTTTCCACCTTCTTCAAGTTTTGTGGAAGCATTGTTGGATTCAGAGTCCAACACTTTTGAGCAATGTGTCATTGCTTATGGCAGTAAGTGCAACACATATGCATCCTCTTGACAGCGTGATTTTCCTTGTCCAATGGACCTTTGGCTTCTTGCTTCCTTTCCTTCAAAAGTTTCCTGTATGTGGCCATTCTCTTCCAACATCTAGAAAAATTATGGTTATCAAAACCACAAAAGGAACATGCAACTCTTTTCCAATGCTTACATGGAAATTTATCACACTAAACATAATCAAAAGGAATATGATTAAAACTAGTTTTATACCTTTCTCTTTCACCTTTATTACCTCCATGAGGACGTGAATCAAATGAAGAAGTGGCTCCCTTGGAACACCATCAATCTCTTCAAGGCTTTCAGAGTTTCCACAAATATCTAGTTCAACTGCATGATTATGAACACCTGCATCCTACAAATGATGTTTCAAGCTATTGTGTTCTCCACGAATACAATATTTACACTCTTTAGGTAGAAGTCTTGAAATGAAACTCCTTCTTGGAATTGTTTCAATTGTCTTCATGGGAGCTTTGGAACTTTCTCCATAAGGTTGTCCATAGCCAAGACCCAAATACTTAGGCCTTTCCTCAACTATTATTGGCTCAACAATACCCTTTGCATGTTTATCCAAGACTTTTCCTACATATCCCATCTTGGACATTAGCTTGGAACCTATGCCTCTAGTACGTTTTTCAAAAGAACCAATATAAGCATTCTTAGAGGAATTTGAAGACAAACTGGAATTATTTACCTCTTCTTCAAGATGATACTTGACCAAGGCTTCTTTTGCAACAAAGAGTGTGTCTCCAACTCATGCATCCTTTCAAGGTCCATATTTGTGATATGGAGTTGCCACTCCATTTTCTGCAATTTGTCAGAAAACAACTTCTTCTCTTCCTCCACAAAATTCAACTTCTCTCTAAGTATGTTGCTCTTCCTTCCATCCTCATACATTTCTCTCACCATATCCATCATGGTGGACAAGTCTTACTTCATGTCTTCATCAAAGACTCTTGTGAAGAAAGAAGAATTTGAGGACTCACTTGTAGAAGTTGTGATTATCAGAATGAACAAAGGAACTTCAAACAAGATTAATAAAGATCTAATTTAGCAACATTTTGCAACAAACCTCTTGTGTTTCACAGATTGCCTTGAGGTCCTTGGGGATAATAAGAATGCTTTCAACCCTTCTTCCTTTTTGTCCTCTCCTAGACTGAGCTATCAATAAATTTCCCTTCACCTCTGCAAACTCAAATAATAGTCAATCTACAAACAAGCATACAGTCAACCTCTAACTATTTAAAAACCTTTCAAACAAGCAATCTTTGCTCTGTCAATCAAGCATTTTGATATGATACCACTTGCTCTGGTATAACCAGCTTTGATATCACCTTCTTTGAAGGTGGGGTTAATCAAACTTAAGCACTGATACTACCTAATCTGAAAATGGGGTACTAAAGGCTTCTTGTCAAGCTCACAAGAACCTTTCCCACTTCCAAAGCTTAAATATTCCCAAGACCTTATGATTAACCAATTGCAGAATTACTAATGTTTGAAATGGGTGTATGCTTATGTTTGCATTTAACTATTGAGTGCTCTAATTTCTGTTGCTGATGTTGATATTTGAATACATGTGGCAGTAAATAATGCAGCAAATAAACAAACACACGTGACATCAATATTAATATGGAGTTCACCCAAACCTCTTGGGCTACGTCTCCTTGAGGTCTAGTCAACTCAACTAGGCTCTCTGGGATTATGGCATAAATTCTTTTACAAGCTCCATGCTCAACTCCATTTGTTTACACATAATCAATGTGCTTAGAATACCATCTTATTCTGCTGGCTGTCCATACTTCTATAGACAAATCTAGGCTTCTCTGGACTAGATTCTTTCAATCAGCGCTCTGAGCGATCTTGCTCTAGCTTGCACCAACTCCCTCAGAATTCCCTCACTGTCTCTGGAATGCCTTCTTCTATCTTCATCCAAATGGATCCTAGAAAACCTTATAAGTCTTCTAAAGATTGAAAGTATCGCAAAAGAGGAACTCTTTGAAATAGCAGATAACACTACCAAAAGGAAAAAACATGGAGACACCAAGGAAATAAGGCCTATCAGAGGCTTAAAACTATTTTTCATGAGAATCATCGGATCTGGCCGATTAATGGTCCAGATCTGATTGGAAAATCGCAATCAGTGATGGCAAGCAGAGGCAATTGGGGGCTATCACATGACAGTTGTGATTGCGATCAGCACAGGTCAATGAGGACAGTCGATCAAGCACGTAGATTAACGGCCGATATTAATGCGCGGTATCACAATCAGCAAACATAAAGGAGAAATTACAAATGGCTCGGGGTATCTGCGATATGCGATTGCGATCAATCGCATCGGAACTATGCAAAGGATCGAGGCTGATAATAACTATGACCGTGATAGTTGGACCCGATAAAGATTATCAATGATATTTGATAACATTTCAAGTCTGGTAAAAGGGCTTTTTCAACGTAAATCACATTTTCGTTAAATAAACAAAATACAAAGGAAAAAGAGTCGATGCGATGAAACCATACCCAAAATGGTTTATTAATGCTATCATATATGATTTCAAGCCTGATAAAGCCATTTTACATGTTTTTTCAATGTTTTAATGTATTTTTAAATACAAAGGAAATCACGATATAAGCGAGATTTCGGGCGAGCCAAAGGCAGTAAGTGGTTCGGGCTGGGCTCTGCCCGATCCCATACACTGGCTACCATGTGTCCAGGTTAAGAAGAGAGAAAACCTCCCTAATCAGATGGTTAACACCCATACGAAAGAGCCACTCGAAATGAACCACAACCATTGGATCTGGATCTCCTAGATCAACGATGAAGATGTGATGTCGATATACAAGCAGACCCGATAGGAGTTATAAGGTGGATTCATAATGTTTCAAGTCCGATAAACGGAAATTTGGTGGAATTTCACAGTTTTGTATGTATTTCTTTGTGTAAACAGAGAATGGTTATTTTTGGATTTTCGAAGGCCCAATGGCCCATTTCGTCATAGAATAGGGGGCCACCATCCCTGAAAGCATTTAACAATGATTGCTAATGCTCAAAGGGTGATCTGAGTGGATGGAGGTTGGGAAGCCAGAGAGCCTATAGTGTCCTGTCTAGGGTGCTAGACTAGGCTATATTTATTATCGACCACGATGCGTAGCCTTAGAGGCATGCGTCTAAAGTATATAGACATAAAGGATTATTAGCTAAGTGGTTATGATGGTAGGTCACAGGACTTCTTTACGGAAGATTGAGATATGTTACCTATCACCCAAACACTTAGGTCACTCAGTTAATCTACCTAATTACAGCACTGTCATTCAACTCATCTACCAAATTAAAACGTTGTGTATCACTGCAAACCAAGATTTCAATCTCCTTACAGAGACACTATGCATAAAACCCCTGTTCAAAAAATACTCAACAATCATTAACATTCATGCAAGATAAAAATATACAGAAATCGTAAGCATAAGAGTTCATGACATTGCTTTAAAAGACAGCAAGGGATCGAATCCCTTACAGGATACGATTCACAATCTCAGTGATGATCTGTTCAAGCATGATCATAAACATAAACCATATGCATTCTATTGAAATCGACAACCAATTATAATCACTGCGCATATCATTTAATACCCTAAGTTGCAAATGAAAAGAAAATAACAGTATACCAAGTTAACGTAGGGCCCGTCCACGTTCCAGAGGTATACTGGACTGTGATCAAACAATTATCAAATCAACACAAGAAGATCGTGACTGCAACTATGTCCTTGATATTAAATTCAAACTCTGTTTTCAAATGAAACAACAATAATCCACTACTAACTCAGAACTGTGTTTACATACGGTCTTACAATCCTTACATTTCGAAAACGAATGTACATTCATGATGTGGTTGTTGCCGCTTTTACTATGTCATGATTTTTGAAATGTTTCTATCCTAAACTGATTTCAAAAAGGAACAAAACTAAATCAATTTAGAATGCTTGTTGTTGCTGCCTTTGTCGCCAACATGCTATACTTTGACCTTCGTTGACCGCGCATGTAGGAGGGTCGATTCTGCTGTGGGATAGGTATTTGTCCATGCTTGGACATTCTGCTTTTCATCCCTACCCTTCGCTCTAGCCTAAATATCATGCCACATGTCAAGCAATAAACCAATTACAAGATGTTGGAACTTCCTGTAGCCATTTTGCCAAAAATTCCTAATTCGTTAACATAAAACTCCTAAATCAATTTCAATGCAATTTAATAACTATAGGACTATTAACTAATCAATTTTCAAGGGATCGGAGAGATATATGATGGAAAAAGGGTAGTCAAATGATATGTTTTAGGAGGAAAAAGGAGGTCATGGAATGGTACCAACATCTCTCCCCGACTTAATGAATTAGCATGTCCTCATGCTAACCCCGAAGTGCTTCCCTTGAACTCTGTCCCTGCCTGTACCTCTGTTGCCTTTAGCAATGTGTCCACATTCTTTTTCACCTGGGCATCTTTCTGACCATGGAGCTCCTACTTTAATCTTTTGTATTTTTCTTTGAGGGTCTTCTTCTGATTGTACCACTTAGTGGCCCAATTACAAATATCCGTTTGCTCAGCCTCTAGTTCATTGATTCGCTCCCTTAACTTTTCATTCTTCTTTTGAGTCTCTTTACTCTGCGCTCGGAGCATTTCATTTTCTTTCTTGATAACTTTTTCCAGCATATTAGCCTCCATGAGCTCTTCCTTTAATTTCTCAATTTGTTTCTCCAGTTTCTTCTGTTTCTTACTGGGAGGTGGTGAACCTTTTTCTTGCTTGTTATTGCTTTCAACCTCTATATCAGCTCTTGGTCCTGGTGGTGAGTGGCTTTCAACCTCTATATAAACTCCTGGTCCTGGTGGTGAGTGGCTTTCAACCTCTGTATCCATTGGTATCGGTGCATTGGACTCAAGCTGGTCTTCTTGTAACTGGGCTTTTGGTGCTCTCCTTGTTCTTCTTGAATAAGTGGTGAAAATTTTATCTTGCTCTGCCTTCTTAGCATCTTCTTTTCTCATTTGCCTAGTCCTTTTG
>APFE031391891.1:5035-27483 GCA_000404065.3 Pinus taeda
TTTTAATACTGTGTATACTATTTGAAGTCACACTAAATTCATAGCAGGTCAGTGTTGGTGATTTTGGCTGGATACTCGGGTTTTAGCAAGACTGTTGGTATTCATTAGCTTTTCTAATCTAGATGTAATATGTAATGTTGAAATAATGTGTGATATTGGGTGCAATTGATTTTGAAAATATTATTATTTATATTTATTGTAAATATTGTGGATATATGTGTTGTGGGGTTAAGAATTAAGTTGATTGATGTAAATATTAATATATTTTTATGAATAGAATATTATTTTATTTTTTTTGTTTATTTGGAAATATAATAGGAGCAATCACTTGAGTAATGAGGCTCCCAATTGTAAGGAAGAATTTATGAATAAGTTGTAGTCTAAGAAGGGAAATTTTGAAGTACATTCAAGAAAAGAAATCGTCCATGTTTAAAAAGATTCCTACTACAAGAATGATCATGATGGGAAAGAAAGGTCATGGGTGGAAGTAGGAGGACATACTATGAGAGAAGGAAGTAGGAAGACATACTATGAGAGAAAAATGCAATTTGATTATTGATGTTCTAGTGGGAGAGAAAGACTAAACCTCAAAGAGTTATCAACCCAGATCTAGCAGAATGTTACGAGGGCTTGAGGAAGAAATTTATGAAAATGATTAGTTTGGTTACTGATAGAAGGGTTGCTTTAGGCTCAGGGGAAATTGTTGAGGAAGTATGGTTAGGTGGAGTTTAGTTTCTCCTATTATATTTCCAAACACTCACATAAGTTAATGGATTGGTTGCTTAGGATATTTAAAGATTTTATGAATCAAGATTATTTATGATTATATGTATATGACGGAAATGAGTAATAAACATCTATGTTATATACGGTCACTTGAAAAAAAGGTTTAGTTTATGTTATGGGTTAATTACGTATAATAATCTCAATAAAGTAGTAGTTGTTTAGATTAGGGTTTTAATGAATACACACACACACAAATTTAATATAGGGTTACAAAGGTTACAAGGTTACACCCAAGAAGAAACCTCTCGGTTAATCCTTACCAACATGCAATCCATGCTTATGTAAAAGAACCTTGAAGGAACAAAAAGTTGTATAAGCCTCTAACTAAAGATTATTTCCGATTCAGGAACCAAATAGGAGGTGTGATATTCGTATGTAAATGACTAAATACAAATAAGTGTGTTCCAATTTATTTGTGCCTTGTATAGATAACTGGAAGAATACATTGAAGCATGACCATGCCAAATAAAAGAAAGTGAGATTTGAAATGTAGATAAGCACAATAATTTCCTTGAGTAAATAATAATATCAAGATTTATATATAAAACCAAACATCCAGACATCTATCCTCTTTTGATAATGAACATTCAGTTCTGCTCATACAATACCATCTATGTGTTATATGGATATATTCGAAAAATTTTAAAAAGTGAGAACTATATAAGAATGACACAGTGCCAAAACAATTGGGACAAAGCATTTCTTTTATATCTCAAAGAATACAGAAAGTGTTTTCATATCTAGGCTTGAAATTGCTCCAATTCCTTATAAAAAACACACTTCAACTATGTAAGCACATATAACTGAAGAAAGTTTGCAATTCAAATACAATTGACAAATAGTACAGTTACTCGATCTCCTGATAATCCAAATGATACCACTTATAGGACACCGTAAATTAGAGTACTTAAAAATATATGCTAAGTTGAATGGCCATAATCAAGTCATTAAAGGGAATAATGCGAAAAAAAAAGATACATGTAAATATGTTCATTGTTTATAACTAGATATTGAAGATTAAATCCCATACGATTGGAACAAAGCTTCAACACACTCTGTATCAAGACCTATACATGAAATAAAAATAATGTCAACCATGGCTACGACTATAATAAGTCAAAGAATGACACGAGATCCAACTTGACCTACAACATAGAGACAAATGAAGGAAAAGAATAAGATTTGTTGGTACCTAGAGAGAACCAAAAATTTGTGCAATTGACATGATAACTCCACACTAATTCTGAGATGACATTAAAAAGGAAGAAAAAAGATTAACCTAGAAAACACAATAAAGGTAGAAGCCTTTGTTAGCAAAAAAAAAACTTAAAGTTTTGTTGTTGAAAATTCTACGACAAGGAAAAATGTTATTTCCATATAATATTGTTCTAGCATCTATAACCACCCTCCAAAATTTTGCCTATGCTTCATTTTCGAGCCTCCCTTCTAAACTACAACAACTCATATTGCACTACTCTAGGTACTTGTGCTTCGAGTGAGCTTTATTATTTTCATCATGGCTTGTGTTTACTTCGTTCATTTTCTAACCCACAAGTCGATCTCTCCCTTGATGGTTCCAGGCTTGCCTTAGACAACTGTGCAATTCTTGAGGGAAATTGGCCTTCCTCTTGGGAATTACGTAGTGCTAGCTCTTAGTGAGCCTTGAGCTTAGAAATTGCGCAGCACTCACTGACAACCAACCTTTAACATGGAGACTACGCAGACAGGAGAGGAATCCCAGAGCCATTGAGCCCAGAAATTGCACAGACCTCACTGTGCTCACAAAATTTGCAATGCATGAGCCAGAGAGTTGCCTACTCCTTTCTAGAATTGTGCAATCTTTCCCGACAATGCATGGTAGATTCCCCCCTCCCCCCGGCAGAAAGGAAAGGAAACTAAAGGGAAAAAAGAATCCCTAGGAAGTAGGGATATATTCTTAGTTTCCCAAAGGTGGCACATCGTTATCATTAGAAGTTTCCGCCAAGTGTCTCTTTTATCCTTGATCTCATGCATGTGCGTCATAGATTCCAATTTGCTTAATTCTATGTAATGGAAGCCTCTAGATCTCATTTGTACATTCAATCATCCATCTCTAGCATTCACATGGATATCAAGGAGCCTTCAAATTGTTGTTGTCACTTTCCCTCGTGAGTTTTTCTTTTGTCATCTTTTGCCCATTTTTCTGTCGCTTTTCGTTGCTTAGCTTGTGTGAGTGTTGTTTCACTTGTTTCTTTACACAACTGCTAGAATTTTAAACTTTTTTAGCTTGTAGAAGCATTGTTTCAAGTTATATATTTCCTTTCCCAAGTGTCACATGAGTTTTTCCATTTTTGCGCCAATGGTTGTTGTTGTGGCGACTCCTTTCACATGCTTCATTTTCCTTCAATTTAATCAATCGTTGCACTTGTTTCACATGCATTCATCTACACTAAGTAATATATCCACTCAAACTCACACCATCTTTCAGATCTTCTTGTTTTTCTCACTCCCTTGGGAAGATGTGGGTTTCCCTTGCCAGGATCAGATTATGCACAACATGCACTGTGAAACCTACAGACTCAAGCATCTAGCTTGGCCTTTGGAATTCCAAAGAGCATGGCTTGGGATGCATCCAAATGCCCACTGCATAATTCCAAGAGCCAGTATCCCAACTTGGCCATTGAGACAATGCCATGCGCGGTCTCTCCCAGGCCTTGGCCCAGGCTAAACTACACATTGCGCAGTTCTTGCCAACAAGCTGCCACACTAACTGCTAGGACTGCACAGTGCCCATTCCACACAGTGAGTCAATCACCCTTATTAGTTAATATTGTGTAATCACTCTCATCAGATGCCCTGATTGTTTCTTGATCATGCTGTGAAGTTAGATTTGTAAGAGATAATGTTTTCTTACCATAAGTGTCCTCTCTACCCCACAAGTACGATACTCATGAAGAACTTATCTCAAATAGTCATTGTTACAATGGCACCAAAGGGATATGCTTCAAGATAGACCATGGAAGGTAGTACTGGGGAAGTAGTTGAGCAAGCTCCAATTAACTTTCCAATCTATGTGGACACACAATTGTTCATATAAATGAGTCAACACTAACATGGCAACAAGTCTAGTAGTAGTAGCACAACGTAGAATTCTAGTACATGATTAGGGAAAGAGGAAGTTGCTAACAAAATAGGGGGAGAGCAAAGATACAAAGTGAAATAAGATTTAATCTTCATGCAAGTAGCTTTGGCAGTAGAAGCAAAGGAATCATAGGATACAAACAATAGAGGAGAGGAAGATATAAATGTAGAGTTTATAAGTAGTAGAACAAAGAGTGGAGCAAATAGAACATGAACTGAAGGAAGAACAAGAGCTGAGGAGGAAAGAGCATGAAGAGAAGAAGAAATAGAAAGAGGAACAAAGGAAAAGTGTGATTGTGGAGGAAACAATGCTCATACAAGTCGAAGAGTTCGTATAGACAACAACAGAGGAGGAGAGTGAAAGATGCATGATCGTGAGCTTGCTTAGCAGATTCAGTGATTGATAAAAATGAAAAACATCGAGTTGGAGGAGGAGCCACAGAATGAAGACATTGACCTGATGCCAAGAGCACCGCACGTCATGTCTTAATATCTACAACCTTCATTGTCAGAAATAGCCCCTAGCAAGTAACGAGATGTGTTTTCTCCTTGATGATGATTCGTTCATGGATGTGTACAATCTATCATTTGATGAGTTACAGAAGAAGATTGTACATGCACGAAGGAAGCACTTTCTGGATGATCACACATCACCTACATTCATTAAGGAAAGGGTGATAATTTCGAACACTGGGAAGCATCCAATTTCCATTACCCAAGCGAGCTTGGCCTATGTAGGAGAAACAAGCTCAAATGTTTAATACGTGATGGTTAAGAATGAATAATTGGAAAGAAACTTGTAGGTTGCTAGGAAAGAGGCAGATCAACTCTGACAATCAAAGAAGAATGTAGTTTTTTCATTATGGGATATCACAATATTGATGCTTACTGAAGTATCAACACTTGATGATACCATGCGGAAGCTCTATGACAGATTTATCATTGTACATAAAGCAGTTTTCTGTGTGCACGGTCTACAGCAACAGAGCAAATATTTTGTTCAAACTCTCAATAACATACATGCTACCATCACCCATGTACGAGAGTGGGCAATGCGATATAAAGGGGACCCTATTGACTTAGCAAAGAAGATGAAGCCACAAGCAGAGTTGGAGAAACAAAAAGTCTAGATGTTGATCCAAAACTATGGGAAGCTCTCCCCATTCAACAAAAACATATGGGCCTCATATGTATGATTGTACAATAGTTTGAATCTCACACTGAGAAAGCATAGGATCTTGTCAATTTGTTCCCTTGCCGATGTTAAACCTAAGAACCAAGTTCAACTAGAGATTTATGAGTATGTGGAGCAGCTGAGATGAGAGGCCACCAGGAATGACATGGTGGAGAATACACACAACATGTAAAAGTACATTGGGGATCCTTTCAAGGTCAATACCATGTTGTTCATGCTTCATAATACGTTGGATAAAATTTCCAAGACTATCTACCTGGATGCCATGGAGGAAAGAGTCCACTTCTAGAAAGACATCATCAAACAGTTTGGTGACACCATCACAGAGTACCAAGCTTGGCATCAATATGTGATTGAGAAACAGCTAGTGGATGTTGCTGAGGTGGACTTCCCCAAACTCCAGAATCATAGTGTTGTGTCTTGATAGGATGTCTCTAGCCTATTTTGTCTTATATGGGAACATGTGGAAAATGTAATATTATTTGTAAATATGTTATTAGTGAAATTCCAAGTTTCATTAGTGGAATGTGAAAAGTAATCATGTTATGTAATTAGTTACTTGTAAAGAAGTTGAAGAGTCACGAGGGAAGTCAAAGAGTCACAAAGGTGAATGTCAAGGGTCACCCAAGACTTTATTATAAATACAACCTCATAACTCATAAAACATGATTTTGGGAGCCACGATTTTGGCTAGGTTTAGGATTAGAAAAGGCTTGGGAGTATACTTCTTTAGAGGAGCTAGTGTTCTTGACTCTAATGTTACATTGTTGGGTCTAGTGGTCATGAATGGTGTATATATGGATGGAACTTTCACTTATAATAATAATATCAGAGCCAACAAACTTTCATGCATATGTTGTTAATGCAGTTGGACTATTCTGGTTGCTTTAGCAATGTGTGTTGTTTAACTTACACATTTTCTTATGAACTACTTTGTATGCAATTGTAAGAATCTTGTTGAATGCATGTTGTTGGATTAACCCATCACTTTAATTTGTGGATTATTCTACATTTGATCTTGTGATTTCACTCCACTAGTGTGTTCCTTTCAAGCTGCGTGCTATTATGAAATTCTAAGGGGCGCACCTCCTTTTCCCCTCTCTGTGTTAGAACCTTCATGCATCGCACTTGACTCTCCATAGGGTCACATAGTTTCTCTCACCCAAAGTTATCATACTTACCTCTACACGCCACTATGGTCAATGAATACACTACCACCTACTGTTGGGACTCCTACTGCAAATGGTTTGAGGTATAGTTGGGACTTCATATCAGGGAAAACCCCTGAATGTTGGCGAGTGGAGCACCATCAACATTTTTGGTGCTAGAGAGAGTTTCATATGACAAGTTGAGCCCTTGAAGTTTGCTTTAAATTTCTGTAGATATTTCATGACAGCTATCCAAATCATAATCCAAATATGTTTTTCTCAAGCTATTGATTTTGAAGTGTCGGTCAGCATTATAGACTACTTGTCCAGATATAAGTTCAATGATGAGGATGGAACAACCTTGTTTCAGAACATTGTTGCTTTTGCTAGGTTCTATGACAGGCATGATGTCTCGTCTGATAATATTGTATGTGTATTGTTCGCCTTCAGATTCAAAGGATGTGAAAATAAATGGTGTCACATGTTTCCTGCAACCTCTATACACTTTTTTGATCACTTGTTTAGAGAATTATGTCATGGTTTTGTTATTTATGACTATAAAGCTCTTAATAAAAAAAAATTAAAATTGCAAAAATCACCCAATGAATCTCTTCAAGATTTTCACGGTTGCTTTCTTCACTACTATTATGAATTTCCTGAAGATGAAGATGACTGGAAATTGTTGGAGCAGAAATTTCAATATCTTGTTCACGTTTCTGGGAATCCATAAGAATTAGAATCTTTCCAACCACTCCCAACATACCTCAGTCTTAAAGCTTTTGAATCTAAGATAGAAAGGGTGTTGTCCTAAGTGATCATATTTCCCATTCCCATCAAACAACTCTAGCTCTGTAGGTCAAGGTGGGAGAAGTTGAGAATCCACCCGTTGATTTGTCACTGTCTCCTCCTACCCCACCTGCTCAGGATTTATGGGTAGATTTGGACTGTAGACCTGATGGTTATCATGTGGTCTTATCTCCTCAGCCTCTATCCTTTGGTCCTTATGATCCTCTATATTTGGGTGTGTTGTGTTCATTTGTATCAAATCTCACATGTGATGTTCACGAGGATCAAGTTCTCGACAGAGTTGGTGTTGAGCAGCCAACCTATGATATCATGTTTTATTGTAAAAATTCATTTCCATAGTTTTCTATTGTAGGTAAGTTGGCCTATGCTCTACTTAGGTCAAGAGTAGGAGTAGTGTTTTCTTTTCTTGTTTTTTTCCTGATTTTCTTACTTCGCTTTTCTTTGTCTTTCTTCTTTCCTTTGATTGTTTTCTTTTGCACCTCTAGGTTAGTTTCCACATGAAATCATGTTTGGATTCATAGAAAAATAGGGCAAAATTCAAGAGAAACTTGTACAAATATCAACACTTGGTTATCTGTGTATTCTCTCTCTTTATGTGAATCTTCAATTTCTTCTCATCAATGATACCTCGATGAAAAATACTTTCAGAGAGACTCATGGTGGAATCATGAACCTTTCTCTCTTAAGTAGTACCACCTACTCTATTTAGTTTTAGAATTTGGTTAACCCTTGTCAACTCAGTCAAGTAGTCTAAAGAGAGGGGGAAAACCTTAACAAGTATGTCAAAGGTATATATAAATATCATCCTCTAAAGGGGCAACCTCTTCTACTCTCAATAAGTCGGTATCCCTCTTCTGCCTCATGAAATAAATAAGTTCCTATCCATAGTTCTTTGAAAAATTAAAAATTAGAAAAAGAAAATAAAGGGAGAAAGAAGAGAAAGGCTTCCTACGGAGATAGGTAAAGCAAGTAAGTCTACTGAGGTACTATCTAGAATCACTAGTAGTGGAGCAATTCTTGTGTTCCTCAAGTGACTCTGTCAGGGTACTATCCAGGCCTTCTCGCAATGGAACAACATAAGATACAAAACTAAAAATTTGAAAGTATATATTACATGTGCATCTATATACCCCGTACCCCCAATCGAAACAACTTAGTTTTACTTGGCTTCAAATGTGTGCTATCGATAAAGAGAATGGTAGGGGCTACATCTTTAACTCAAGCTACTGAAGAAGCTATGATAACAAAATAATTGAACAATACTTCCAAAAGATTTAGACTTAATTTGCATGAGACAAGGTCCATACAAAGAGCTAGAGTTCTACCAGTGTGTTGCCATTGTTGTAGCGGCTACAACCACCGTACAAAATTTTACCTATGCTTCGTTTCTAAGCCTCCCTTCTAAACTACAATAGCTCATCTTTCACTAATCCAAGTACTTGTGCTTCAACTATGCTTTATTATTTTCATCTTCGCTTTTGTTTGCTTACTTATTTTATTTTCTAACCCCCAAGTCAATCTCTTGACTTGGTCCCTTGATAGTTCTAGGATTGCCTTAGAGAACCGCACAATTATTAAGGGAAACTGACCTTCCTCTTGGGAATTACACAGTCTTGGCTTCTAGTGAGCCTTGAGCTCAAAAAATTCAAAGCACCAGATGGTCGAAAGCCTTGATTTGGGAAACGACACATAAAGGAGAGGTAACCCAGAGCCATTGAGTGCATAAATTGCGTAGACCTCACTATGCTTAGAAATTGCGCAGTGAATGAGCTAGAGAGTTGCCTAAGCCTTCCCAGAATTGTGCAATGTTTTCAGGAAATGCATGGCAGGTTCACCACCCCAAAAAATAAATGAAACTAAAGGGAAAAAATCATCCCAAGGAAGTAGGGATATATTATTAGTTTCTCGAAGGTGGCACATTGCTACCTTTAGAAATTTCTGACAAGTGTTGCTTATGTCCTTGACCTCATGCATGTGCATCATAAATTCCAATTTGATCAATTATATGTAATGGATTCCTCTAGAGATCATTTGTACATTTTATCATCAAGCTCTATCATTCTTAAGGAGATCAAGGAGCCTTTGGAGCATTATCGTCGCTTTTCTAGGTGAGTTTTTCTTTTATCATCCTTTGTCACTTTTTTTGTCATTTTTGTTGTTTATCTTGTGCGAGTGTTGTTTCATTTGTTTCTTTGCATGAATTCTATCATTTTAACTTGTTTATCTTGTAGAAGTTTTGTTTCAAGTTATAGATTTCATTTCCCAATTGTCACATGAGTTTTCCCATTTTTGCACCAAAGGTCGCCATTGTGGCGACTCTCCTCACATGCTTCATTTTCCTTCAGTTTAATCAATTGCTGCACTTGTTTCACATGCATGCATATACACTTAGTTAGATATATGCTCATCCTCACACCATATTTCATATCTATTGTGTTTTCACGCTCCCTTGGGTAGATCTGGGTTTCCCTTGCCCATGATCTCACTATGCACAACATGCACTGCACAATCTACAGACTCAAGCCTCTAGCTTGGCTTCTAGAATTGCATAGAACATGCCCTGGGATGGCTCCAACTATGCATTATCCATTTTTAGGATAAAGTCTCCTAGCTTTGCCACTAACAGTGTGCAATGTGCAGTCTCTCCCAGGTCTTGGCCCAGAATCAACTCTACGGCACGCAGTTCCGTTCATCAAGATTCCACTTCGACTATTGGGATTGCATAGTGCATAGTTCCCACAATCATTCATTCACCCTTTACAGTCAAAATTATGCAATCCCTCTCATTAGATGCCCTTATTGCTACTTTATCATATTGTGTAGTCATATTTGCAGGAACTAATGTTTACTTTCCATGACTGTCCTTTATGTCCCACTCGTACCACACTCATGAAGCACTTTTCTCCAGTTTTCATTATTACCATGGCACTAATGAGAGCTGCTTCAAGAGATACCAGAAAAGAAGTACTAGGGAAGAAATTGAGCAAGCACCAGTTAACATACCAATATATGTGGACACTCAACTGTTCATAGAAGAGGAGTCAACACTAACATGGTAGCAAGTCCAACAATAGTAGCTGAAGGCAACAATCTATTACACGATCATGGAAAGAGGAAGTTAATGACATAATAGACGAAGAGAAATGTTGCAAGGTGAAAGCAGATTCAATATTCATGTAGGAAGCTTTGGTAGCATAAGCAAAAGGAAGCATAGGATATAGACATTAGAGTGGAGAAAGAGAGAAAAGTAGAGCTTGCAGGTAGCATAAATGATATCATTGCTAGCAGAACAAGAACTGAAGGAAGAATGGGAGTTGAGGAGGAAAGAAAATGAAGAGAATAAGAAATAGGAAGAAGAACAAAGGAAAGGTGCGATGATGGAGGGAACAACGCCCATATAGGTGAAAGAGTTGGAACAGGAAGCAACAAAAGATGAGAGTGAACAGATGCAAGATCGATAACTTTCTAAGTAGATTGAGTGATTGATCGAAGTGACAAACATGGAGTTGGATAAGGAGCCACAGAATTATGACACTGACATGATGTTGAGAGCACCATGGGTCATCTCTCAGTTTTCACCACCTTTAGTATCAGAAACAACCTTGAGCGAGCAAGGAGATATTGTTCTATTTGATGATGAATTGGTCATGGATGTGTAGAATCATTCATTTGATGAGTTGTATAAGAAGATTATACACGCACCGAGGAAGCACTTTCTGGATGATCACACATCACTTTCATTCTTTAAGGAACGGGTGATAGTTTCGAACACCAAGAAACATCCAACTACCAATGCCCAAGCCAACTTGGCCTATGTAGGAGTAGGAAACTCAAATGTTCAATACCTAACAGTTGAGAATGAATAATTAGAAAATAACTTGCATGATGTTAGGCAAGAGGCAGAACAACTTCGAGCATCAGAGCATAATTCTGTTTCCGCATTAGGGGAGATGAGGAAAACAATGTGTGTTGAAGAATCAACACTTGGTGATACCATGTGGAAGCTCTATGAAAAATTTGTCATCATGCAT
Organism: Pinus taeda; assembly: GCA_000404065.3. NCBI lineage: Eukaryota > Viridiplantae > Streptophyta > Pinopsida > Pinales > Pinaceae > Pinus > Pinus taeda. The sequence goes on from APFE031391891.1 coordinate 16,123, forward strand.
AAAGTAGTTGTCCATGTGCATGGCCTTGAAAAACGGAGCAAAGTGTTTGTTCAAACTCTCAAGAACATACATGCTACCATCATCCATGTACAAGAGTGGAAAATGTGGTACAAAGGGGTCCCTCTTGACTTAGTAAAGAAGATGAATCCACATATAGAGCTAGAGAAAGAAAAGGTCCAGATGTTGATAGAGAACTATGAGAAGCTCTCCCCATTCATCAAAAATATACGGGCCTTATATGTACGGTTTTATGATAGATTGGATGTCATCTTTAGAAACCACAGGATCCCACCAATCGATTCCCTCACCAATGATAAATATAAGAAGAAATACACGCTAGAGATTGATGAGTATCTAGAGCATCTGAGACAAGAGGCCACTAGGGAAGACATGGATTTCAACACACACAACATGAAAAAGTACATCAATGGTCCTGTCAAGGTCAACACCATGCTGCTCATGATTCATAACAAGTTCAATACAGGTTCCAAGACCATCTACTCAGATGCCATGGAGGCAAGGGTCTGCTTCCAAAAAGACACCATCAAATAGTTTGGGGATACAATCACATAGTACCAAGTTTGGCATCAATATGTGACCGAGAAACATCAATTGGATGTTTCTGAGCTAGAATTTCTCCAAAATCAAAAATCATAGTGTTGTGTCTTGATAGGTTGTCTCTAGCTATTTTTTCTTATATGAGTAAATGTGGAAAATGTAATATTATTTGTAAATATGTTGTAAGTGAAATTCGAAGTGTCATTAGTGGAATGTGAAATGTCATCATGTTATGTAATGAGTTACTTGTAAAGAAGTTGAAGAGTCATGAGGGAAGTACAAGATTCACAAAGGGGAATGTTAAGGGTAACCCCACCCTTTGTTATTAATAAAACCTCATAACTCATAGAAAAGACTTAGGAGTATTGTGAAGATTATTGGTTTCTCCATAGTGTAGAGTGAGTACACTTCTTTGGAGGAGCAGGTTTTCTTGACTATAATGTTCCACTATTGGGGCTAGTGGTCATAAATGGTGTATGTATGGATGGAAATTTCACTTATAATAATAATATTAGAGCCAACACACTTTCATGCATATGTTGTTAATGTAGTTGGACCATTCTAGTTTTTTTAGCGATGTTGTTGTTTAGCTTACACATTTTCTTATGAACTACTTTGTATGCCATTGTATGAATCATGTTGAATGTGTGTTGTTGGGTTAACTCATCACTTTAATTTGTCGACTATTATCCATTTTAGCTTGTGATGTCATTTCGCTCGTGTGTTCCTTTCAAGCTACGTACTATTACAGGCTTCTAAGGGACACACTTCCTTTTCCCCTCCATGTATTAGAACCTTCATGCATCAAACTTCACCCTCTGCAGGGTCAACCACCTGCACTCACCCAAAGTTATCATACTTACCTCTATGTTCTACTGCAATCAAGGCCTTATAATTACCTCTATGTGCTACTGCAATCAAGGCCTTACACTACCACCCGCTATTGGGACTCCTACTCCAAATAGTTTGAGGTCTAGTTGGGACTTCATATCGAGGAGATCCCATAAATATTGGCAGGTCCAGCATCATCAACAGATATCTAGCGTGTATCTAGTTGTATATCGATACTCTTACCCTCCATAAGAAGAATTGACAATTAGCCTTGTGGCACCAAAAGGATTTGGGAAATTTACCCTGTTCATAATTAAACACTGAATTTAAATATTTAACAACATATAATGAAATACGTGGGGCTCAGGGTAAATTCACACTTGAAAGTAGTAAGAATGAAGCCAAACCATGAGGAAAGTAAGGAAGGGTTTAAGGCTTGAATATTGAAACCAACATTGATACGAAAAAATATTGAGTAGAGTAAAATACATTCGAATAATGTTGGGTAACTTCAAAGAAATATTTTGGAGAATGTAACCCTAATGAATTACCTATAGAATTATGCAACCTTTGTTTATAACAATGGTAATTAGTAAACTATTGAGTATGCCTCAAAACCTGCATTCAAATCAACAAAAGAAAGGAGGTAAAAAGTTGGAAGAAAAATGAGAGAGAGAGAGAGACCTCTTAACAAATTGTGAAAGAGATAAGTTCTAGGGGATTTACCTATGAATAACTCTTGTTGACAAATGTACTAAAAAACCCTAAAGTGGGAATGAAACTAAACCTTCAATATTTTAGGAAGGGTCAGAACCCTTCTAAGATGCTTAGACCTACATAGAGGAAACAAAAGCTTGGTTAGTTATCAAACCTCCTAAATATACAAAGAAATTCTAAGGAATGAGTTGTAAATAAAAGAATATGGGATGTTTCCTTGATTGGTAGATACTTGTAGAATTATACAACTAACCCCTACATCGAGCTACTAGTTACATATTGTCACCATTCTAGCTTAGAGAGGAGAAGAAAAAATTCAAAACAAAATAAAATATGAAACACCTCAGAGTCTAAGAAACTAAAAGTGAGGAAAATCCATCAAGAATTAGAGAGTGTCGAACTGCAAAAGCAACATTGTGAATGATAGAAGAGGCTAAGAGGGAACGGGTGAGGTAACCCTAACTGTCTTTGAGGGATTTTCCATCATTTGATATTCCCTCCTCCGTCCCTCATAGACACGACATATGGGTTGGATGAGACATCCCAAGGAAACCATGCTAGGTCATCGTAATTCACATGGTGCATCATAGTAACTAGGGTACATTAATTCCTTGCATGAAGGGTAGTGCGAAGGGAGGAACATTGACCAAGGAAGAAGCAAATTGAGAATAATAATAAGCCAATCAGTAGTTTTACTATGCAAGACAACTCTATGAAAAATAATTAGAGGTTGAGCCTCCTCCCAGGATCAACACAATTACAAAGTTTTTCTCATTACTAGAGGTGGAGGCAGGAATTAAAATGTTGGAAACAAGGAAGGCAAAGGAATTGGTTGAAATTCAAGTAGAATATCTAAAGTGGGGAATGAACATTCTTGCATTGTACATCATGGAAATATTCAACAACACCATTCGACAAGGATTCCCAAGAGATTGGACAACTAGTCTAGCAATACCCCTTTTTAAAAGTGGAGAAATTAATAATCGTTCAAACTATGAAACCATTATGATCAATCCTTTGTTTGCAAAAATTTTCAATGGCATGGTAGTAAATAGAATCAGTAAGTGGGCAGAAGTAAAATAAAAGAGGGTGAAAGGGAAAGTGGGTCTTAGGCCGAAGCATTATACAGTAGATCATCGTATCACACTAAGACACATTATTGAAAAGGTTTGGGTGGACAAGGAAGAAGTATTTGGCTGCTTTGTTGATTTCAAGAAGGCATTTGACATGGTCCCTAGAGATAAGTTGTGGTGTAGTATGGAAGAACATGAAATTTCTTTGCAATATAGAGTTGTTGACCATAGGCTTTATGAAGAGGTGAAAGTCAGAATTACAACTTTAGCAGACATTTTAGAAATTTTTAGAAGTGACATCGGAGTCAAGCAAGGTGACTCATTATCCCCTACCATTTTTGGTTTATTTATTGACAAATTGGAAGAGTGGTTAAGTCTGCAAGGTAGGGATGGTGTTCGGTTGGGGGAATTTGTGATAAACCTTCATTTATATGTTGACAATCTTTTATTGATTGTTAAATCAGCCCATGGATTGCAGATGAACCTATATTCCCTTGAGAATTTTTGTAAAGTAGTGGGGATGCAACAATACCAGTAAGACCAAAATAATATTTTCTCTAATAAAAGGAAGAAAAGCCACCATATGTTCTTCTTTGAAGGAAACATTCTTGAAGAAGTAAATGCATACAAGTACCCCGGGATCGATTTCAACAACAACCTTAATTGAGAGGACTGCAGAAGGAAGATATTTTTATGAGGGTGGAAAGCATTATATGCACTTCAAAATAGATGTAGAGAGGTAGAGTTATGGGATTGGAAAACAAATAAAGTTATTTTTATACTCCTAGTTTTTCCAAGGATATTATATAGGTCTCAACTATGGGCTAGCAACATCCCCATTTCAAAACAAATTGAGAAAATCCAAAAATGCTTGATCATATGCAAGTTCAAAATAAAAAGTTTGGTTCATTATGAGATAATGTTGAGTGAAATAGGAGCATCTCCCATTGAAGCAATTGATATGTTGCATCTTATAAGGTATCTAAAAAGAATTGAGCAAATGGGAGCAACTAGATGGCCGAAACTTATCTTCAATGAAAGCATAAGTGAAAGAAAGAAATCATGGTTGAGACAAAACAACAAATGGATGCAAATATGGAATATTTACCTCAATTTATGTCCCACAAATAGCAAGGAGTTAAAGAATTTTGTTATGGATAAGTTCTTTAAGCATATATCGGGGAAAGAATTGGGTAGAAAGAAGAATTAATGTATTCAATAATTCAACCCAACTTGTGATCTCCAATAAAAGGAGTACATAGGAGTTAGAATTTTGTGGCAAGAAAAGATTCTTATTACTCAATTAAGAACTAACTCACATCAACTTCGGTGTGAAAGAGGGTGGTGGAAGTGACCTAAAGAAGCTTGGGAAGAATGAGTGCATACCTTTTGCACTTCTAAGGCAGTAGAATCGAAAAAAAAAATTCATTTTGGAATGTGATGCTTTCAGAGACATCAAGGACAGTTATGGCAATATGTTACCATCAATTCCTTGGCATTGTCTTTTCAGTGAGGGGATTCTTGGACATTGGATAAACCAATGCTCTCCATGTGTTTCGTGGCATAGACTAATCACCTCTCGTGGATCCTTATCTCCAGTGATGTGATCGTTGACTAACGCCTGCAGTCTTTTGTCTAATGACAATCATGATTCTAAGCAAGTGGTATTAGATTGTAGGTCACGAGTTCGATACACACCCGGCACGCGTTGGGGCGGAGATTGTTGGACATTGGATAAATCAATGGTCCCCATGTGTTTCGCGACATGGAGTAACTGGCTCGCATGGATCCTTATCTTTGGCGATGTGATTGTTGACTAACACCTGTGGGTTTTTGTCTAACGACAATCGTGATTCCCAACAAGGACTCTTGGAAAGTTGGGGTCAATTCATCATCAATTTGAGTAAGAAGAGGATTGAATTGAAAAATGTAAAAAAACAGAGAGGTCAGTAGTCCCATACACTATTTTTAGTCGTGTGGATGTTAAAATATCATTCATTGACTTTTAACAAATTTAAAAAATTAGATTCATGCCAAGTGGCTCCCTGCCCAATAATTTCCTAGGGATTTGAGATTACTCCAATTCTAATAACTTTATATTGTAATTAGATGGGAAAATTAATATATAAGAAAATTTTATTTATTAAAATGCCCCATTTTATAATAAGATGTGTAATTCCTTTTTTTCTCAAATTAAATTAGATTCGTGCCACATGGCTCCCTGCCCACCAATTTCGTAGGGATTTCATATTCTAATTATATTTATCAAGTCTTCCGCTATATCAATCACATTAATATTTTTAATTTGGTTGTACTAGTCATAGCTATACTTTGAATTGGGAAAGATTTTTTTTATGAACGATATAGTATATTGGTTTTTTCTAACTATTATAAGTTTTGGAGTTTTTAGCATGAATTAGGCGAGATAATTTTTAGTAAAATCACCATCTTTTGTTGTTTAAAATGTGTTTTTGAGTGCACATACAGATTCAACACCCTAAAGACCATGAAGCACTGGGATTTTTAAAAGTTCACAACTCAAACTTGTAATTACAAAACTTGTAACTACAATGAGTCATTGTCCAATTCTAGGAAAATTGAACTACAAAATATGCTTCCAAAACTATATTATTACTAAGATAAGGTGCATTTACTTTAATTTTAAGATTATATGTAATTATTTTTTCTCTTTTGTGAGATATAGTGCATCCTCAAACTTACCATCCATTTAAAAATAACCAGGGCTCTAGGGCGAAGACACAAAATTGAGAAGCACTTTAAGCTTGTTGTTTAAGTAGAAAATTGTGAATGTTTATGTTTTTTTATCTTCAACTGCTAGAAAATCATATTTTATTTCAGAATTTTTCTTTATAGTAATAATAATATTTGTAGAAAAATATATTTCCTCCATACTCATATTTTTAAAAAATATTATAGACATATAACTACAGAAATTTGATGTTTATTAATTGCATATACTTGAAAATTTCATGCAAATATAATAAGCAACTTAACTAACCACCATGTTTTTTTAGAGATAGTGATTCGTTTTGGTAAAATAAATATATCATCGCAATCTACGCATATTGCACTAGAACATGGACTATTTTGGAGGAATTTCCCGATACAATCACTATGTTTTATCATTTAATGAAATAGAGTAAGACAAAAAAGATGGATATTTTTCAACACATTCAAGGATCCACCAATTTTATTTTTAAACGATGATCAATAACTTAGTTGAAAACTTTTCTTTGAAGAGGATGGGAAGAGAAATCTCTAGGTTATTTTTCAAATGATTTGTTGTTTCGATTTTAAAGTTATGCAATTTTCAATTGAAGTAATTTTTAGAACTCTCAAAATCTATAGTGACACAATTTAGTATAAAATTAGTAATAAATATCAATTCTTTATTAAGATGAATAGATATTATATTATTAGAATCTTCATTCAGAGCTAAATATAGTGGTAACTAAAAAAACACCTAACACTTGAAGTTTGCAGGGATTTAGCTTCATTGAAGTTTCCATTTACGAAACGTTGTAGAATTTTTCCTAATTTTTGTTCATCGAAAACTCTCAGCCTAGAAAAAATCTCAACCTAGAGATGAAAAAAATTCTCAGTCGAGAAATTTGACTCTCATACAAGAATCTTTTTCAATTCTGATTTTTTTTTAACTGCAGTGAGTTTTCCTATATAGAACTCTCAGTTGAGAGAATTACAGACTCTTGGCTAAGAGTTTTAATCAAAATCATAGAAGAACAGTTCATGACCACTAAAGATGCTAACATCACACCCCATAAACAAGTGAGTTTTAAATTCTACTTTAATTTAATGGTAGAACTGAAAAAGTTAAGAGAGCATGATAAGGATTTAAACATTGAACAAGATGAATGGAAAGATTTATATACTTCTTTCAATCCTTATCTTGGCCAACATGCTTTCAAGGTCACCCACATCAAAGATCGAAACTTTGGGAACTCTAATGCACATGGCACCATTCATCCATGATTCATATAGAGAGGCATATGCAAAGGATGAGGACTTGACAGAGTTTCAATGGTTGCAATGTCAGAGTCATGTTCTTGATCGTGGCAACATCATTGACTATTATCTCTAGGATGGGTTACTCTACAGGATAGGTGAGTTATGTTTTCCTAAAGGTGTGGAATTGTAGATGAGTAGAGAGGATCAAACCTCTAAATTTGTAGGGAACTTTAGTGTAGGGAAGATAGTGGCCAACTTGCAGAGGTATGTGTATTGGTTGAAGATGAAAGAACAAGTTGCTAGGTTTATAAGAAGATGCATCCTTTGTTGAACCAACAAGCTTAGTAAACATAAATAGGGTGTATATGATCCTTTCCCTATACCCACTCATCCTTAAGAAATTATTTCCATGGACTTTATAGGATGCTTACCAACAAATAGGAAGGGACATGGCTACCTGTTCTTTCTAGTTTAAAATTTCAACTAGATGTGTGTTTTTATACCTTGTAAAAATACCGTCAGTGTGAAAGAACTAGCAATTTTTTTCTTTGGACAAGTCTTGGTGCACTTTGGGATACCAGGGAGCATCATTTCATACAATAACATGATATTTATCATGTCATTTTAGACTACATTTTTGGAGAACATGGACACCATGTTGAAGAGGTCTATATCATTGCTTGCATAGATAGATTCATAGATAGAAGTAGTCAATAGGACTTTGGTGCAAATTTTGAGGGGTTATAATTAGAAGAATTTGAGGACACGGGATGAAATATTGTCTATATACAACACTCTTGTAATAGATTATTCCAAAATTTCGTTGGTAAGTCCCTATTTGAAATTTTGTTTTAGATGTTTTCCACCTTCACCTTTGGATATTTCATATGGGCAATAAGGAGGACTAACGAAGGATCGTACACGGGATTCCTTAAGGGTTAAAAAAAATGTAGAGAAGATCAAGAAGATCCATATACAAGTACAAGAGACACTACAAAAGTCATAGAAAGAATATAAGACTAGCCATGATCAACACAAAATAGAGATATTGTTCAAGGTAGGAGACAAAATATGGCTACAGTTGAATAAGGAGAGCTATAGAGTCTGAGTAAGAATATCAAGGCTCTGTGGTATGGTCACTTTGAGATATTGGAAACGGTGGGTGATAAAGCATATCGACTCAACATACCACCATAGATGTTCATTTAATCAATTGTTAATGTAGAGAATTTGAAACTCTATGATCCTTCCATGCTAGCTCAGGGAGACGTACATGTCCTACCTTCTATGGAGGATTTGGCACCAAATTTTCAAGTAGAGTTGACAAAATATACAGTTTTTCAAAGAGGTATAAATCTATGAGAGAAGGGAAACATAATATTGGGCAGATTGGGTTGAAAGGAAAAATTCTAAGTATATCTAAGTGGCACACTTTAGAGAATGTTGAGGAAAAATTTCCCCACCTCATTCAGTAGAATATTTTGGTACCAAAAGCCTCCCAAAATGGGGATATGTGATCTGTATTGGATCATTATATTATTTTTTGTCCATATCAATTCTTTAAGAGTGGAAAAAGTGGAGGAATCAACTCAAACAACCATTTTTACTGGTGGAACATAGTTTGGAAAATTGGGTTTGAAACCTTCCATCATCACTTTGAGCACGTCAAATGATGTTTTTTAGGGGTAAAAAATTACCACTTTAGCTCCAAACTTTCTATTCATATTCTACACTAGTATACTTTTCAAACAACAAAAGAATCACATTAATCAAAGTCTAAATGCAAAAGTTATGTCACTCAAAAGTTGACCTTCCTGTTTTCAACACCATAATTCAAGAAGAGGCCATGTCAACCCCAATTATTCATGGAAAAGGAACTAGCCATGATGTCATTCCTAAAGACAAAACTTGGTTTGAGCAGAGTGGTTAGTGCCTAGGCCATCATAGATTTTCTAGTAGATGGATCATTATTCCTCAAGAGTTCAAAATACAAAGGATTTGAATTTGGTTCAATAATCATGCTCAGAGACCAAACATATTACACACATTGACAACATTTTTTTCCAAAGAAACAAAGATTGGCTATGGTGGCCTACACAAAAATAGTGAGGCTTCTTTTACTGTTTTTTTTTTTAACATAATTAGTTACTTTTTTATATACTGCAAAAAAGAGGGAAAAGAAGATAGTTCCTTATACAATCATGGGAGGGAAAGTTCAAAAGTAGTGCGTAAATGGGAGCAGAGTACCCGCAACTACTTTTTCCGCAGAGAATCCATAAACTTCAAAACAAATGAGCTGGTTTTGTGGTTCTAAGATGTGGGTTAACTTTCCAAAAGATGACTTGAACTCCAAAAAATGACTTAACTTTTGAAACGGTGGATAATGTCAAAGACCATTATCCTCGAAAATCGACATATACACAACACATGATAATTAATGAATTCTGCCTTTCCAAAGTCTTGGCATGATTTTCAAAGCTTACCTTTGTAAGACTCAATCTCCACCATAGAAAATCCTCCATCAGATCTGACTAGTGAAGCAACTTGCACTTTCCACTTCCATCGTCGATCCACACATGATAGATCCAATGGTTGGCAAGAATATTGGGCAGGAAAATCATGCGGAGAGTACCCGCCTGAAAAGGTGGTATTGTCACACCGCCCACATGATATGTGTCCATAAGTGAGTGGAATCGAGTGGTTCCTTTAACTACGGAGTTTTGATGGGATCTGGTGCATTAACGCTGGTATGATAGCACCCAAGATTGTTTTATTGTTACAGTATAGGTGAGGGAAGAAATAAAGAAATATATTCGGTACAGAGGGCTAGAGGTAGAATCATGTGCATTAAAATTTAGTAGAATAATGTGTACACAAAAGAAATGAAGTTAGAAACCACTGTGCACATTTTAAGGATTTCAATCTCATATTTATAGGTATAGGTTGCCGTAACATGACATAGATAAATCTGACATATAAGATTGAATTCAAACAGCTATAATTACATGAATTCTAAGTGGAAAGAAACACATATAAAAATGATAAACATAGGTAGGAAAACATACCTCACATAACAATCCTTGTAATCACCAAAAACCTATTTATTAGTATTTTAGAACATCATACATATCATTTAACTATTAGAACTTGCAAAACTTACATAATGTTGCAACCTCTTAGATTGGAAATAAAACCCTTACAAATGATTTCCTCTTCTCTCTTATAGGGAGAGTCCCAACAAAAACAGTTACAAAATATCTTCAACTGCGACAACCTTCTAAGCTAATCGGTTGCGCTAGTATGCTGAATGCCTAAATGTTTCATCATTACTAAACAACATGATTATTTCTTGAAAATAAAATTATTTACAAAATTTCCAAAATGGTAGTGATATGATATGATTTCAAATCAAAAGGGATCTTCAATGCCATCTCACTTGATCCCTCTAAGTGGACCCATGCTCCAATACCTAGCTTCACAATGAGTTAATCAACGAGTTACATCTTTTCCATAGAACTGGATCTTGTATAGGAGTATGAATAAGGGCATTGTAGGCCATCCTTAAATTTGTGAGGTTAGTATAATTGTCTGAACAAGGTCTTTATGAGCCACAACAAATGGAAGTCTGTGTGCAAGTAGTTCACTATAGTGTTTCCTTTGAGGGTGGTAACCTTGTCATGTGATGAGTCTACCTTGCTCTTGGCCTCAATTAACAATTTCTCATACTGCTCCCAAGGTAACAATTGTCCTTGGAGATACCAACAACTAGGTAATCATGCTTTCGTCCTCTCATTGAAAGTAGAGTTGAATAGGTAAATGTATTTTGTATTAATCACATCATTAGGATTTGGTTGATCTTTCAAACCAACTAATGTGGTTCATCCTCGGGAAAAGGTGAAAAAATCATGCAATCTTCATGAATAAATAGCAGGGATGCATTATTGCCCAAGGTCAATCGTTGAAACCTAGTCATTGAAAAACTAGCCATTGGAGATTAGTTAAATAGGTAAATAGAAATTCTAAAAAGGTAGAAATGAATTATTTAATATTCTAATTCTACTTATAAATTATTTAATATTCCAAATTTAGTTATAAAATATTTAATATTCTAAATTTAGTTATAAGTTAGTTGTTAAGCGTACGAATAATAGTAATATATTGTTAAGAAAATTAATAAGGATAGAATAATTTCTTA
>APFE031391891.1:35154-48135 GCA_000404065.3 Pinus taeda
TATATAATATAGCCCCTCGTGCATATATCTGCAGGATAACAAAATGCACAAAAATATTGAAAACTTTGGGGATTAAAATGTACAAATTGTTAAGCAATCTTTGGTAAAAGATGTCTCGTTAAATTTTTATGTACATTAGTTTCCTTTCACATCAGGTATCAGTAGGATTTTGGAAACCAGATTTCTTTTCTAAACAAAGACACAAGAGCTTAATAAAACATACTAAACATACATAAATGGCAAAAGAAATCACAAGTCATATAACATATTTCAGCTACCTGTTATCTGTCAATTACAGAACAAACAAGAGCTATGTCTAACAATCACAGAACAAAGGATAATTATTTCTAACTCTTTTTTATCACAGTAGTCTGGCAGCTGAGCTAGCGAACCCTGTACCCTTTTTTATCCAGTTCGTCCCCTTGTTCGTTATCCCTGTACATGGGGCCAGGCCTAGTCCAGAAAAGCTAATAAAAACAAACACGCCTGCTAAAAGCCCTAATAACTCGCTAAACTCGCTCACGCTAAGGGGCCGCTGCCTGGTGTTCTGAACCGTGGGAGCGTGGAGGTCAGGACGAGCCGCCGCTCACGAGATACAGGGCTTTTAGGACAGGTGCTCGTATTCAGTAGCATGTCAATGTAATTTGTTGACTTCCAAGGACAGTACAGCATGCCCAGCAATTTGTCTCCCTCATTACGGATTTCTTTCCACGTACGTAATCCCAAATTTTCGTGCTTTTCCAAATAATTTCCAATGCATTTTTTTTACAAACCCTAGCTTTATTAGTCAAACTGTTTTTTTCTACAAACCCTAGCTCTGTTATTCAATCTGTTCTCGAAACATACAGTCGACAATCATACGGTTAAATTTTTATCAAAGCGAACTACATACGGAATGTTTGCGTGCAGTAAGATTAAATTTCTACGTGGGGCCTAAACTTTTATGATCTTATAACATTCTTTCTATTGAAGTAACATGCAGAGTTTGTTGCAGCTAAAGGTGATAGATTTTTCATTCTAATGTATTTTGAAATTATTATTTTCAAATTTCACTTCACTAGATAGTTATGAAATTAATTCTTATTTTAATTATGGTTATGAAGGGGATATATTTTTTATCACTTGATTTTGTTGATAAATATAATATTATATATTATATATATATATATATATATATTATATATATATATTTCTTGATTTTACCAAAATATTTTTCCTTCTATTTTAAGTGATTTAGTCAAGATTGACCATTTTTAGGCCATCCCCAATTTAATGTAATTTAAAACAATTTTAGAAAGACTCTTATTTTCTATATTGTTAAAAGTTTAACTAGTTTGTATGCATTACATAGTTCATTATAACTATACTTTTAATGAGGAAAGATTGTGAGTTTTTGGGGTGAATTAGGCAAAATATTTTTTAGTAAAATCACTATCTTTTGTTGTTTAAAATGTGTTTTTGACTGCATATATGGATTCAACACCCTAAAGACCATGAAGCACTAGGATTTCTAAGAGCTCACAAGTCAAACTTGTAATTCCAACTAGGAAAATTCAACATAATTTTTAGTAAAATCACCATCTTTTGTTGTTTAAAACGTAGTAAAATCACTATATTTTCCTGATTAAAATATCTTTTTGACTGCATATATGGATTCAACACCCTAAAGACCATGAAGCACTAGGATTTCTAAGAGTTCACAAGTCAAAATTATATTCCAACAAATTATTGTCGAGTTCTAAGAAAATTCAACATAATTTTTAGTAAAATCCCTATCTTTTGTTGTTTAAAATTTATCTTTGACTGCATATAAGGATTCAACATCCTAAAGACCATGAAGCACTAGGATCTCTTAGAGCTCCCAAGTCAAACTTGTAATTCCAACAAATTAATGTCCAATTCTAAGAAAATTCAACTAATGCTTGAAAATTTCCAAAACTTATAATAAATAGACTATGACTAAGATAAGGTGCATTTCTTTTAATTTGAAGATTATATGTAATAAATTTTTCTCTTTCTTGAGATATAGTGCATCCTCAAACTTACCATCCATTTAAAATAACTAGGGTTCTAGGGTGAAAACACTAAATTGGGAAACACCTTAAGCTTTTTTTTGAGGTTGAAAATTGTGAATATTTATGTTTTTTCATTTGCCACAAACTCATAATTATTTAAGAATTTTTCTTTGTAGTAAAAATATGATTTGTAGAGAAATGTCTTGTCTCCATACTAGTATTTTTATTTTTATTCTTTTATAGACATATAGCTAGAGCAATTTGATGTTTATTGATTGCATATACTTGAACATTTCATGCAAATATAATAAGCAACTTAATGAACCACCATGTTTTTTTCAAGATGGTGATTCATTTTAGGAAAATAAATATATCATCACAATCTAAACATATTGCACGAGAACATGGACTATTTTAGAGGAATTTTTAGATTCAATCACTATGTTTTATCATTTAATGAAATAGGTAAGACAAAAAAGATGAAGATTTTTCAACACATTCAGTGATCAATCAATTTTCTTTTTAATGTGACCATCAACAAGTTAGTTTAAAATGTTTCTTTAAAAAGGACGGGAAGGGAAACCTCTAGGTGATTTTTCAAATAATTTGGTGTTTTGATTTTGAATTTAATGAATTTTCAATTCAAGTAATTTTTAGAACTCTCAAAATCTATAGTGACACTATTTAGTATAAAATTAGTAATAAATATCAATTCATCATGAAAATGAATAAATATTACATTATTAGAAACTACATTCTGAGCTAAATCTAGTGGTCTAAAACATATCATCTAACTCTTAAATTTTGAAGGGATTTGACTTCTATGAAGTTTCCATTTCAAAAAATTACAGGTTTTTTCCAAAGTTTTGTTCACCAAAAATTTTGCACCTAGAAAAACTCTCAGACTATATATGAAAAAATTTCAGTCGAGAAATTTGAAATTCTCATATGATAATTTTTGGCAACTCTGTTTTTGTTAACCATAATGAGTTTTCTGAGATAGAACTGTGAGCGGAGAGAATTATAGACTCTTGACTAAGAGTTTTAATTAAAATAATAGAAGGACAATTCGCGGCCACTAAAAACGTTGATTCCACACCCCAGAAACAAGTAAGTTCTAAATTCCTCTTTAATTTAATGGTAGAACTAAAAAACATAATAGAGTGGGTTAAGGATTCAAACATTGAACAATATGCATGGAATGATTTATATACTACTTTTAATATTGATCTTAGCCAACATGCTTTCAAGGCCACCCACACCAAAGATCATAACTTTGGGAACTTTGACGCACATGGAGCCATTCACCCATGATGTGTATAGAGACGCATATTCAGAGGATGAGGACTTCAAGGAGGAGTTCTAGTAGTTGCAGACTCAGAGTCATGTTCATCATGGTGACAACACTATTCACTACCATCTCAAAGATGGGCTACTCTACCAAATGGGTAAGCTATGTGTTCCTAAAGGTGAGCGATTGTAGCTTATTAGAGAGGATCAAAACTCCAATGTCGCAGAGCACTTTGGTGTAGGGAAGACAGTAGCCAACTTGTAGAGGTATGTGTATTGACTGAAGATGTAAGAACAAGTTGCTAGGTTTATAAGAGGATGCACGCTTTGTTGTACCAATAAGTCCTAGTAACAATAAATAGGGTCTATATCATCCTTTCCCTATACCCATTCATCCTTGAGAAAACATTTCCATTGAATTTATAGGAGATTTACCAACAAACAGGAAGGGACATGGCTACCTATCTTTCCTTGGACAGATCTTTGTGCACTTTCGGATACCAAGGAGCGTCATTCTAGACAAGGACATGAAATTTCTCAATGCATTTTGGACTACATTTTTTGAGAATATGGACACCATGTTGAAGAGGTCTATAGTATTCCTTCCATAGATAGATTGGTAGACAGATGTAGTCAATAGGACTTTAGTGAAAATTTTGAGGGGTTGTAATGAAAAACATCTTAGGACATCAGATGAAATCTCATCTATATACAACAGCTATAATAGATCAGTTCATACTTCTATTGGTGAGTCCACATTTGAAACTTGTTTTAGATATTTTCTACTATCACCTTTGGATATTGCATATGGACAGTAAGAAGGAGTGAGGGAGCATCTTAAAGGAAATGCCTTAAGGGATGAAAAAATTGTAGAGAAGATCAGGCAGATCCATATACGAGTACAAGAGACATTATAAAAGTCATAAGAAAAGGATAAGATTATGAATAATGAATAGAGAATAGAGACATTATTCAAGGTAGGAGGCAAAGTATGGCTATGCAAGGAGAGCTATAATGTCTGAGTAAGAAAATCAAAGCTCGGTAGTATGGTTGCTTTGCGATATTGGAAAAGTTGGGTGATAATGCATATCAACTCAATATATCACCATACATGTGCATTTACATAGTTGAAAATGTACATAATTTGAAACTTTATGAGCCTTCCATGCTAGATCAGGGAGATGAACAGGTCCTACCGTTTCTAGAATATTTGGCAACAAATGCTCAAGTAGAGTTGACAAAAGATACAATTTTGTAGAAGAGGTCTATATCTACGAGACAAGGGAAACATTATATTTGGCATATTAGGATGAAAGGACAACTTCTAGGTAAATCTAAATGGTACACTTGAGAGAAGGTTGAGAAAACATTTCCTCACCTCATTCTGTAGATAATTTTGCATGCCAAATGCCTCCCAAAATGGAGATATGTGATATGTATTAGATCATTATATTATTTTTCAACCATATTAATGCTTTTAGAGTGGAAAAAGTGGAGGAATAAACTAACATGGCCATTTTTACTGGTGGGACCTAGTTTGGGAAATTGGGGTCTGAAAGCTTCCACAGTAATTTTGAGGAGCGAAATAATGTTTTTTAGGGATAAAAGTTTCCCAATTTAGCTCCACACTTTCTATTCATATTCTACACAGATATACTTTTCAAAAAACATAATAATTACGTTAATCAGAGGTTTTATGCAAAAGTTATGTGACTCAAAAGTTCACCTTCCTATTTTCACCACCATAATTCAAGAAGATGCTATGTCAACTCCAATTATTCATGGAAAAGGAACTAGTCATGTTGTCACTCCTAACGAGTATCTTCAAGTTGAGTAGAAGGGTTGGTCCTTACGACATCTTAGAGTTTCTAGTGGATGCATCATTATTGCTCAAGAGTTGAAAATATAAAGGATTTGAATCTATTTCAATAATCATACTCAAAGACCAAACACATTACACATTGAAAACATTTTTTTCCAAAGAATTAAAGTTCAACCATGGTGGCCTACACAAAAATAGTGAATTTTCATTTCGGTTGTAATATAGGTGAGAGAAGAAATAGAGATAGATTTGGTGCAAAGGGCTAGAGGTAGAATCATGTGCACTAAAATTTAGCAAAATAATGTGTAGATGAAAGAAATGAAGTTAGAATCCACATAGCACATTTTAAGGCTCTTAATCTCACATTTACAAGTATAGTTTACAACAACATGAAATAGATAAATCTTACATATAAGATTGAATTCTAGTAGCTCGAATTACACAATTTCTAAGAGGAAATAAACACATAAAAAATGATAAACATGAGTGAGAACACATACTTCACATATCAATGTTTGGAATCACTAGAAACCTCTTCATTAGTCTTTTAGAACAACATACATTTCATTTAACTATTAGAACTTGCAAAACTTGCATAATTTTTTAGCCTCTTAGCATCAAAATCGAACCCTTACAAATGAGTTTCTCTTCTCCCTTATAGGGGGACTCCTAACAAAAACAATTACAAAGTATATTCAAGTATGACAATTGTCTAAGCTAATCAGTTGTGCAAGTGTATCAAAGGCCTAACTGTTTCATCATCACAAAGGAACATGATTCTTTCTTGAAAATAAAACTATTTACAGAAATGGAAAAATGGCAGTGATATGATATGATTTAAAATCATAATAGATCTTCAATGACGGCTCACTTGATCCTTCGAAGTGGACCCAAGCTCCACTACATAGACTCATTGTGAGTTAATTAGTTTGTTATATCTTTGTCACAAAAATAGGTTTTGTATAGGTGTGTGAATAAGGGTGATGTAGGCCATCCTTAAATTCTTGAGCTTAGTGTAATTTGGCCTAGCCCGGAACAAGGTATTTATGAGCCATAATAGCTGGAAGTCTCTCTACATGTAGTTCGCTATAGTGCTTCCTATCAGGATGGCAGCATTCTCATGTGATGAGTGCACCTTGCGCATGGCCTCAACTAGCAATTTCTTATACTTCTCCCAAGGTAGCATCTATCCTTAGAAATACCAACAACTAGGTAATCGTGCTCTAGTCCTATGGTTGACATTAGAGTTGAATGTTAAAACTAACTTTACCATCTCACTTATTCTAGATCACTTTGGCAATTTCTATAATGACACCTCTACTCTCAATAATGTCCATTGCCCTCAATCCAGCTGTTGATTCCTCATCAAGGAACTTGATAAATCTCTAAGCAATGATGGCATTCCTGACATTCTCCTCTTTGGTTGGAAAGACACAAAATTTAGTGGTTCTCATTGCAGCTTTATGTTTTGTGACAAGTTTAGGTGCTCCCATAATTTCTTAATTTCAAAGATGATTTCATCCCAAATTCCATGTGTAGCTTTGACAAGGGCCATGTTTCCCTTAAATTGGTTCTTCAACACTTTGATGTCATCTTGAGCATCCTCATACTTGTTGTTCATCTGATCCACGTCTTCCTGGGTTGACTTGAGATGCCTCTCCTTAATTTCCAATGTTTACTTAGCATTCTCCAAATTAGTTTGGATCTTCTTAAGTTCGCTCTATGATAAATACTGCTTTGTGAGGGCCTTAGCTAAATACTCAGTGGGATTTTTTGGATTATATGCCATAACCATCGCAACAATGTGGGGATCAATTCTTTGTTGTAGTACAACTACCATCAACTTGAGTGCTACCACTTCATTATTTATTTCAATTAACTCCTTCGCCAAGATTTCCTTCGTACTTCTTACCTCTAAAAAGGCTTTCAAAAGGAAAAATGGAAATTTTGGCACATTTATTTAGGAAAATAATGGAAATTAGGAGAAAATGGACATGAAAGGTCACAAGTTGTATGTGAGGAAAATGAAGAAAATAGAAGCTTCATTAATAAAATGATTTATGAGGATCAACTGGTAACCCTTTGTCCATTCAGTTTTAGAGCTCTATCAATATTCTCTCTTTCTCTCTCACTCTTAGACACTTAGATTTTTCTTGGAGCACTTTGGCATCAGATCAAGTAAGGTAAAGAAGGCAAGAGGAAGTGAAGATCAAGCAAGTAAAAGCAAGATGAAGAAGCTATAACAAGATTCTTTTCAGGTATTGATTTGCATGTGTGATTTCCTTGCTAGATTTGGCATGCATGGTATTGCATCTGATTGTTTTCTATCATGGCATGGGTTTTTTGAGGTGTGATACTGTTTTTAGCTGAGCCCTAGCATTTCCAAATAGCCTTGATGAGATGGGTTCTGACTCTTCTGCTGAGTTGGAATGTCAGATGGATTCGAAGCTAAGTGGGGTGGATGTCTGAAATGAAAAACACATGGCCTAATGTTCCCTGAACTAGCCTGTGGTTCATGGTAAAGCCACTGGCTTAGTAACCCTTGAGCCAAATTATGGGTTGCAGTAAGGCTATTATTGTGTGCTTGAGTAGGCCTAGGAATCCTTCTCGGTGAATGACAGGATATACTATATGATAAAGCTAAGAGGTGGATTACTCTTTGTTGGGCTTAGTGGTCCTGAGATGGGATGTACAGTAAAGCCTAGAGAGTGGGTATCAGTGTAGGACCTAGTGATCCATGGATTAGACTGTGGATTATGGTAAATCCTAAGAGACTAGGATGCACTCCAATTCCTTATGGCGTAGGTGGAGAGATCCAGTTGCATCCATGCTTGATTGGTTCTTTTTGGTTGGTTTGAGTCCCATGTTCGTGCTTAGAATATGGCATGGAGATGATTGGCTAAGATATTTGGATCAACCAAACTATTGTCAAGTGGAACATGGTAGTCCCATGCCTATAGCATGAGAGCATCCAGATCCTCCTAGATGCTAGAAGGCTTATGTCATGAGAGTGTTCAGAGGTCAAGTGATTAAAAAATTCAGCAAGACCTAGGGGAAAATTGCCGAAGTGTTGGATGGTTGTCAGGGGTCCTATACCTGATGTGTAAGGTTTGTATGTTATTTTTTCATCGATTCCATTTCTTTAAGATCCCATAGGAGGTTGAATCTAATCATAGCAGCCTCTCATTGCATATTTACCTTGGTTGGCCAGTTACTTGGGTAGATATGGGAGGAGAGTGTTACAAAGTGGTATCAGAGTATGGTTCACCCCTCGAACTGGATGGGCTATGTGTTGGTCATGCATGCATATAAGTTGCATGTGTGTCTCTTACACTTGCATTCCATGTGCTTGTTTCATTTGCATAATGTTGATCATGGTTGTAGTGATGTCTCCATGTGGAAGTTGATGTTGTTGTTGTGGGATACATCATCATTTTTGGGTGTGGAGCATGATTATTTGTAGGTCTTTGTTTCAGCCGGATGTATACCCTAGGAAGATTGTACACCCCTCGACACGGGGGTGTGCGGGGGGGACTTGTCCCCCACGTGGGGTTTGGGGGTGGCCATTGCCCTTGGCTAGAGGGTCTCGGGGCCAGCGATCCCCTAGTGGGGGTTTCAGGGGTAGCACCGCTGAAGCTAAAATAAGATGTAAATTTCCTTGTAAAACTATCTGAGTCGTTCACTAGATGAATGATTTGATGGTAGAATTTATGTTTAGTTTAGGGTCTTTTTCCCTAGAAGGCAACCACTCTCTTTGTATGAGGGCATTGTATTGAGGTTGTGTAATAGATGTGTATTCTCAGAGCGACAAAAAGAGAGGTGAGGCTGTGAGAGAAAACAAAGGATATTACAACGGATCTTCTATAGGTTGTGTCTCTTCATTTTGCTGGATAATAGAAAGGAAGGACTGGCTATTCAAGGTGGACGTAGCCCAAACCTGGTGAGTCACGTACATCTATGTTTCTTTGGTTTTATGTGTTTGTGTTTTTCCACATATGATATGTCTTGAATTTCTCTGTCATATATAATATTTTTCTAACAACTGGTATCATAGTTGGAGGTCTATTTGGCTAATAAACTCGCAGGAGAGAAGGGTTCCTCGTTCGAGTGGGAGAAATTGTGGAAGATGGTAAGTTTAGGGTCGAGGAATTTAACGACCAAAACTTTCCACTATGGAAGATGAAATGGAAGATTAACTATTAGAAAGATCTATACCTACCATTGAGCAGGAAAGGAAAGAAGTCGATGGCTATGCCAGATGCAAAATGGAACATTCTTGATAGAAAGGCACTCGGAATAGTACGGTTGTGCCTCGCAGTGTCGGTCACCTTAAACATTTCAAAGGAAACAATGACAGAGGGTTTGATTTAGGCATTGGAAAAACTATATGAAAAACCCTCGCCCTCAAACAAGGTATTTCTTATGAGACGGTTATTTAATATGAAGACGTCAGAAGGTGGATCTATTGCAGACCATTTAAATGATTTTAATATAGTTACAAGTCAATTAAGTTCTGTAGGTGTAAACTTTGATGACGAAGTTAGAGCTCTATTATTCTTGTGCTCATTGCTAGAAAGTTGGAATGGATTAGTAATGGTCATTAGTAACTCTGTTTTTGGATCTAGTATTTTAAAGTTTGATGATGTTGTCGGTGCTATCCTTAGCGAGGAAATGCGATGGAAAGGCTTCAGTGAGACATCAAGTAATGCTTTGAGTGCAGAGTCTAGGGGAAGAAAAATGGAAAGAGGAGAGAGCTCAGGATATCGCAATAAATCAAGGAAAGGCATATCAAAGTCCAAATTGGGGATAGCATGCTGGAAATGCAGAAAGTAAGGACACCTAAAGAAAGACTATAGATCTCATAAGGGAAAAGAAGGAGTTGCATAGCAAGAAAACAATCATGAGGAAAATGTGATAGGTGAGGTGTTACAATATGCTTTGATTCTTTCTTTCAAAAATATTATTGATTCCTAGGTGGTAGATTCAGGGGTCTCATTCCATGCCACACCTGATAGGAAATATTTTCATGACTGTGTTCAAGGAGATTTTGGACAAGTCTATTTGGGTAATGATAAACCGTATAAAATTGTTGGAATGTGTAAGGTTCTTGTAAAACAATAGAATGGAAACCAATGACTACTAAAGGAGGCAAGGCATGTTCCAGATCTGAAGAAAAATCTAATTTCAACAGGGTAGTTAGGCGGTGAAGGTTGTGTGACAAATTTCACAGATAAACCTTGGAAGGTCACCAAAGGAGCCCTGATAATAGCAAAAGGTGAAAAGGTTGGCACATTGTATTTATGCAATGGTATTTCTAAATTTGTTAATGCTTTAACTTCCAAAGGAGCAAATCTAGCATTATGGCATCATAGGCTCAGACACATGAGTGAGAAGGGGATGAATATTTTTCACTCAAGGAATTTGTTGTTGGGTTTGAAGAATGTTGATTTGGACTTCTGTGAGAATTGCATTTATGGAAAACAGAAGAAAGTAAGATTTCTCATAGTTGGGAAAGAAAAGAAGAGTGAAAAATTAGAGCTTTTGCATATAGATGTATGGGGACCTGGTCAGGTATCATCTCTTGGTGGCTCTCATTATTATGTTAGTTTTATTGGTGATGCAACTAGAAAAACTTGGATTTATTGTATTTAGAATAAATTTGATGTATTTGGTACTTTTAACAAATCGAAAGCTTTGGTTGAGATTGAGACACGAAAGAAATTGAAGTGTCTCAGATCAAATAGTGTAGTTGAATATTGCAACAAAGAGTTTGACAGGTACTGTTTAGAGCATGGAATTCGTAGAGCGAAGAGAGTTTCAAGAACACCACAACAAAATGGTGTGTCAAAAACGATGAACAGAACAATCATGGAGCGTGCAAGGTGCATGAGATTCAATGTAGGATTGCCTTTACAATTTTAGGTAGATGTTCTAGATACTATTGTTTATCTAATAAACAAGGGGCCTTCAAGTTCCTTGGATGGTGGTGTTCCAGAGGAAGCATGGACACGTAAAAATGTAAACTACTCTTTTTTAAAGACTTTTAGTTGTGAGGCCTTTGTCCATATTAATAAAGAAAATAGAACAAAGCTTGAGGCAAAGTCAAAGAAATGTACCTTTATTGGATATGGTGTTAATGATTTTGGTTATTGCTTATATGATTATGAAAATCACAAAATCATTAGGAGCAGAGATGTAATATTCAATGAAATGGTCTTGTATAAGAAGTAGTTGTAGGAAAAGAAATAGGAAAAAGAAAACAAGGAATACACAGTTCTCGATGAGATCACTGAAAAAGTAAAGGTGCCTAAAAATAATAATAATCAACAACCACAACAACAACAACCACCACAATAGCAATAGGCACCCCAAACACTTGAAAGTGGTGTTAGAAGATTTACCAGGATAAGTATACCCCCTGAATGATACTCTCCTTCCTTATATTATTTATTGTTGACTGATTTTGGTGAGCGTGAATGTTATGAAGAAGCAATGTAGGTTGAAAGTAGGAAGAAGTGGGAGCTTGCCATGGAAGAAAAGATGGACTCCTTAATGCATAACCAGACTTGGGACTTAGTCACGTTGCTTGTAGGTAAAACTACATTGCAGAATAAATGGGTTTATAGGCTGAAGGAAGAAGATGGAGGAAAGCAAAGCTACAAAGCTAGACTTGTGGTGCAGGGGTTTGCACAGAAGAAAGGTATTGATTATGATGAAATATTTTCTCCTGATGTTAAAATGACTTCAATCAGAAATATTTTAAGTCTAGTAGCAGTTGAAGATTTGCATCTTGAGCAGTTAGATGTAAAGACAACCTTTCTCCATGGGGATTTTGAGGAAGAGATATATGCAGTGCCACAAGGATATGACGTAAAAGGGAAGGAGAAACTAGTGTGTAGGTCTAAGAAGAGGTTCTATGGCTTAAAAAAAGCTCCAAGGTAGTGGTATCTAAAATTTGACAAGTTTATGTCTGAACAAGGTTATACTAGATGCCACTCTGATCATTGGGTTTATCTGGAAAAGCAAAATGATGGAAGCTATATTAAATTGTTATTATATGTAGTTGACATGCTTGTTGCAGGGTCTAACATGTAGGAAATAAATGTGCACAAAAGAAAATTAGAAAATTCATTTGCAATGAAGGATTTGGGAGCTACAAAAACAAATCCTTAGTATGAGAATAACTAAAGACAGGAAAATTCACAAATTAACATTGTCTCAAAATGAGTACATACAGAAGTTGTTGACAAGATTTAATATGCACAATGCAAAAACCAGTTAGTACACCTTTTGCTATCCATTTCAAATTTAGTAATGAGATGTGCCCAAAGATCCATGAAGATACGGATTATATGTCTAAAGTTCTATATGAATTAGTAGTTGGAAGCTTAATGTATGCAATGGTCTGCACAAGCCCTGATATTGCACATGCAGTGGGAGTTGTAAGCAGGTACATGAACAATCCAGGAAGAGAACATTGGATGGTAGTGAAATGGATTCTTCGATATTTGAGAGGTACCACAAATCAAGCATTATGCTTTGGTGGTTCAGACATTTCTCTATAGGGATATGTTGATGTTGGCATTATGGTTTTGGTATGATTTCAGATGTTGTACTTGATGGCAAACACCCATGGCATGGCTCTCATTTTGATGAAAATAAAGAAGTACGCAGGAGAACAGTTCAGGAGGTGCGTACCCGCAGGTATGCCGTGCAGGGACCGCGTCCAAATACGCGGGTAACCCATTTATGGGGTGCGTACCCCAGTGCACACATTCCAAGGCAGTTAAGCGCCCACCCGTGGGGTTTCTCAGTGGTATTTAGCCAACTGAATTGGGTTATCATGGTTTTGGC
>APFE031391893.1:0-13254 GCA_000404065.3 Pinus taeda
CCCTCCCCCCCTTCGTAAGGAAGAAATTGTCTCCACCATGTCAGGTTCCCTCATTGGATGGGAAAAGCTTTATTGAATTGGCTTATGGTGAGCCACTTTCCTTAGTGAAGAAGTTTCCCTACCTTGACAACTCGATATAGTTGTATGTTCTATTAGCTGACATCCTTCATCTTAATGTCCATGATATGGTCCATTGTATCATATTCAATGCATTAAAGATTGAGTTTCTACGGGGGTCAATTTATCGACTACCTCTGAGGTGTCCAACTAAGGTGGGAAATATGGTTGAACCAACTCCCCCACATCAAGAACTAAGTGCGGGCCAAGGAAATGGGGAATATTCAATTCAAAGGAATTTAAACCCATATCCTTTTTGATTGTGTAAGGACCATATTGGAGTGGTTTGAGCTTTTTGTGGGGATCTCTGAGGCACTCTTTCTGTAAATGCAACCACACCTTATCACCAATCTACAAATTGTGTTGAACCTAATGATGGTCATGTCATTGGTTGTACTTGTAACTAGATTTCTGTAGGATATCATGAACTTATTGTTGGAGGTGTTTTATCTATTCCAAAAATTTAGTTTCTCTATTTGCCTCAGCTTCAACATGGGAGGAATTTGTTGGTGAAGATACAATGGGAAGTGGTATATCAGTTGGGGCCAATGGTTGGAACCACAAGCAGACTTGAAAAGGGTTGTGGATAAAAGAGTTATGGAGGGATTTGTTATATCTAAGCTAAACATATGGAAGGATTTCATCCCATGTGCTATAAATACTGAGAGGGGGGTGAACCAATATTTCTTAGCAACTAACACTTTATTAATATTTTTCAGAGCATTAGTTAATATTCAACAATATTGTTAGTATTTAGTATAAGATAAAAATACCAGTAAACAAAACCATACAACAATGTAGAAAGATCGAGACAATAGATATAAATAATTTTAGGTGGAAAATTGCTTCTGGGTCAAAAACCGTTGAACGCTTCTTAGTAATTGTTTTCTCCTCTTTTAAAAGAAAATAATTACACCAAGTTTTTAGCTACAATTGAAGGAGGCACCAACCCCTTGGTTTACAGGCACCAACCTGAAGGACTCACCAACGCCTAATGTTTTATCAACACCCTCTAAAAGGACAAAAAAACGCCCTGCTGTAGGCTCTGACCTACCCTAGCACCACCCTGATGCCCTGAAATATTCTCAGGAACCAACTTGAAGGTGACTCAAATCACCTTCCTTGCACCACCCAACCACCCTAAAGAGCTAGCTGGCCATGCTTCACAATTTTCAGACTAGATCCCCCTATGCTCTGAACCAATATAATAAAGTTGTAATGAATATAATGTTCCTTTGCATACACTGCACTAAACTGCTCAAAATAACCAATGCTAATTGATCAAACTGACCACTGCATATCACTGCTCAAATTGACCACTGCATATCGCTGTTCAAACTAACCATTGACCATTGCACAAATAAAGCCGCTGAACAATCCACACATAAAATACTGTCACTTCAACTGCCAACTACTCAAACTAACCACTGACTACTGTACTTCTCAAACTGATCACTGCACTACATTGCTTATGAATGAATATGTATCCAATAACTCATAAAGCAGTCAAACAAACACAATTATATGAATCTGCTAATATTGTTCCAAATACCAAGCACTATATATAGATGATAGCTCAAACCTACGTGCCTTAGGTCATCCCTATGACATGCTCATAATGCTCTCAAAGACTACCCTATTAGGGATATCAACATATGATGCATGGTTTCTATTGTTGATCACAAGTCATATACTACTATCCATGTCTTATGTCAATACACTGCTACAAACAAGTTATTTATCATTGTGAAGAGTTATTGCAATGTGTCTGTGTGTCAAATTACTAAACATGTCAAGTCTCTAATAGGTATGTAGGTCAATGTCTATAGGTAAGCTCTTGTAAGTCATAGGTCTTATATAGGTTGCATGTTATACAAATCACTGCTCAGAGTCTCAATCTGAGGTCATTTTAGATGAAAAATATCACATTAAATACATTTTCATATCATCAAGTCTTTGTGTCAGATGTTATGTCACTAACAAGGTGTTGAAGGTGTTGGAAATACGTTAACCAAGGGGGTCTTTGTGATGTGAAGTTCCAATTAGACCTCACACCATTTAGAGTAGGAGTCCCAACTGAAATTATGACAGATTTCCAATTTCCTTCGGGATTTTCCTTGGCTACCATTATTAACATAAGAGGTTATACAAACATTCTTTGAAACAAGGAAGTCAACATTGTGAGGCATACAATTTCGATGTATATAAGGTACTTTCACAACAAGGAGAAAAAGGGTGGGCCTCTAGAAGAAAAGTAATAGTACTATCCTAAAAGAGACACATAAGAGCATAAGAGGATCAATAGTTGATCTAAAAAGTAGTTCACAAGACAACAACGATCATAAAACCAAATACAACACACCTTCAACAAGGTAAATACCAAAGCCACCAAAGTAGTTCAATTTCCTTAGTACATGTGAACAATACACATACCGCAAAGATATAAAGAATAATCTTGCTATATTCATGATACATACATGAAAATGTGTTGGCTCATCGAGATTCATATATTAAGTGGAACTGCCAAGATATATAAGTACAATGTTGCCACATTATCTCGAATAGTAGAACATTAAGTCACCAGTTGCTCCTCCAAACAAATATATTCTCTCCTATGCCAAGCTAGAGAAGCCAAGGTGAGAAGTTCAAGTACGAATATCATTTTTCTTGAGTTATGAAGGTGTATTTATAACAAATGAGGCGACTCTCCACCTCCCATGTGATGGTTGACCTCCCTCATGCCCCTTAAGCATATGAAATGAATTTTCAAATATTACATGACCTTTGAGCTTCTATATGACTTTAGAACTCAGTGTCCATGTGGCACACTTGGTCTTCCACATATTCACATTTTCTCATTTTGGGAGATTACACAGGTACACTCCACAAATGATGTGGCAAGACACTATGACACATGTGACTCTTGAGATGGCTCTTGTACAATCCATGACTTGGAAATTATGACATGAAACTTCATGATGATGTGGCATTTCCAAGCTGCTCCTTTTGTTACTTTCTTTGCATCTTCATGATGGATCTTGCATGTGCTTTGTATTCATCCTCCAAGGGACTGATTGATATGGAGCCTTCATGCGATCTTCATATTTTATATTTTTCCGTAAGCTAGTGTCCTTTCATCTCCTTGCTTGACGACGTTTTCATGGTTCCAGCTGCACAAGTGTCTTCCAATTTAATCTCCTTCTCTTCCTCTCCAAGCATCATCCTATCACGTCAAGATATAGTACCTGCAAGTGAAATCCACTCATGAAAAGACGACATCAGTCCTGAAATATCCTAGTCTAACTTGCTTCATGAAAACCACTGGTCAACATGGAATTGGGTATTGGGCTGGGAGGAAAGCTAAGGGATTGTGCAGTGCATAGTTCCAAAGGGCAGGAGTACGAGACTGAAGCTTGTGACTATGTAATGCATAGTTCTGGAGGCCTAGGCAGGAAGAATGTGTAGTTGAGGATCTCAGTGAGGTAGGCTTTCCCACTGAGACTGCACAATACATAGCCTAGGAGAGAGAGAGGCCAAGGGATTACGTAATTACGCAGCTCAAGAAGGAAGCAAGACAACTTGCTTCTTGCTACTACGCAATGTGCAGAAAGAGACTGACTGGAGGGAAAAAAAATGTGTAGTTGTTGTGGTTAGGAGGCCAATATTAAGCATTGTGATTGCACAATTCACAATCCTTGGAGGTAGGAATTACATATTTCATAGTTTCAATAGGCAGGACAGGTTTCTTGTGGCCTGAGACTTCACAATGCGCAATTTAGGGAGGCATTTTGGGAGGAGGTTGACTGGAGAAGGATGGATTGCAGAAAATGACTAAGTGTGGGACTAGGGAGAAGAGAGATGGGACTAGAAAATGATTTATAAACAATCAATCACTTGAGAAGGAATCATTTACCACCCAAAATCAACATGTCCTCATTGAAACGATGACAATGCAACACAAACATCCAAGTGCGACACTTAGGATACACTTTATGACGATGATGATAACACTAGTGCGACAGTGCACAAAACTTTGGGAATGAGTCTAACACATGTCTATATGTTAAATAGGACCCATAGAAACCAAATTTTCCTCTTGAAATAAACCATAGCTATGTTTTTACAACGTGCGATACTTATGATACATTTCGTGAGCAAGTGACGACACTAGTGCGATAGTGCTCAAGACTTTGGGAATGTGTCTAATGCATGTCTTTATGATAGATAGAACACAATAGTGTAGGAGAATGCATCATAACTACCCTTCAAGAATCTACAAATGACTCCCTTTGAATAGATGTGGCACTTCCCTAACCAAAATATGACACTTGCGATAGTAAAAAAGACATGAAAATGACACTTGCGAAAGCTAAAGAAAGTGAAAGAGACCAATGCTATAATGAAGACAACGTAGAAGAACCACTTGTAGAAGTGAAACCAATAAAAAACGATAGTTGTAAAAGTTAAAGTGACACTAATGAAAACCAAAGCACATAAAAGTGACAATTGAGAAAACTCACCTGAGAGATGATACGATTGTAATCGACAATGAGGGAAATGTCAACCTTGGGATTGTGAATAGACTGTAAAATGAGGAATGTGCAATCTCTGTGCAATCATTGTCCTTAGAGACCATGCAAGCACTGCCTCTTGGGACTACACAATTATCAACCAAAAAGAACTGTGCAATGATTACTTCATGCCTTTGTGCAGTCACTATTAGCTAGGCCTACGTGGGGTTTGACTCTCTAATATACATAGGAATTACTAGGATTGTTTGTAAGGAAAGCACTTGTAAATTCATCGAAGTCTAGGCATGTGTAAAAAAGTGAATCTGATAGTTAAGAAACATCAACCAACCATGAAGTGACTACGATAAATCAAGGAACTACAGATCATAAGATCATAAGTAGGCTCCAAAATTCAAGTGAAAGCAAAATTTTGGAGTGTGTTTGTTGCATAAACAACACTTGGGGACACACTCTTAGAAATTCAAATTCTCTGTTTAGGTCTTATCTTTAAGTGCAAGGTCTCAGTCTTTCATGAAGTATTGATTCGCCATGTGGATTTCCCTAACTTTTCCACTTATCTTTGTTAAAGATATAGTCCCTTCCATTCCTTCATCTTGAAACACATTAACATAAGACTAGTCATAACTCAAATTTTTTATAGCGGAGAAGGATAATAAGTACACCGATCTTTTTAAGCACATTCCTCGGTGTTGCTTTGCTGCCAATGAGCATAGACAATACCCCAGCGGAGTCACCTCCAGGAGACACAAGCATCGCTTCGTTGCTAATAGGCTTGGACAGTACCTCGATGAAGTTGCTTGCTTCACCTTTCTACGCATGAAGCCTTTCTCTTCTTAACCCTTATTTTATTTTCTCAAAGATATGATTAAAAAATTTATTGAACATTTATATCATGGGTGGAAGAGGGACCCTGAATTATTGAGAGTAGGAGAGGTTGTTCGTTGTTTAAGGGATTTGAAAGATAATTGAAGTTATATAATCATTTTATTTTTTTTCTCCTTTCCATTCTCTACTTGGTTTAGTCAACATGTTGAAGCACTATACAATACAAGGATGAGTCAGAATGAAGGTCCTAATAAATATGCAAGATTTGTAGTTTGGCCAAATACTTTTTATCTGGAACAAATCATATTTTCCATTTAAGACATCATTAACTTTAAAGAAATGTAAAACAAGACAGAAGAGGATTACATATTAGCCAAGTGTTGTTTGTCATCACAATTTCCATTTTGAAGTTTCGCCACAATGTCTTTGAGCTAGGCGAGAGAATTTTCATGCAGTCTTATTAAATAAAAGAAAGAAAGGAAAGGCATGATAGGAAAACAAAAGCAAAGGAAGCACAAAATTAAACCTTAACCGAAAAGGAGCATGGGAAACAAACAAAACAAAGAAAGTAAATATGAGGACAATATAAGGGAAAAATGTAGGGTCATGCAATGCAACTAGAGAGCTAAAATGCATCTAAACCAACTCCTAACCTAACAATCTAGGAGATCAGGGCTAAGTGTAATGGAATTTCCAAATGTAAACACCGTAACTACTCTCAATCTGCAAACACAAAGATGCGATCAATTAAAAACAATATAAAGAAATGTGCAAGAGAAAAGATAACAATTTGAAAAGCCTGCACAATGAATTGAAGACATTTCTTATTGGCAGAAATATGTACCATAATAACTAGCCTTAATCAGTCTCGAGCTTTACCTTGTCGCTTGAAATGACTATCATGCAAACCTTTAAGGATGCTCATGAATATACATTCATTCATGTTTTCAGTTTTTGCAAACATAAAGAAGGATTGAAACTTATTATCTGTGGAAAAGATTGTGAAGTATGACTCCTCTAACCATTCGATGATTGGATATTGATATTCAAAATAATCAATTTGGAATCCCTGAGACTCATAAGAAAAATAATTTTTGATCCAAGCATTTGAGTCACAAATAGAATCTTGTAAAATCTGATCTTGTTTAGAAATCTTGTGAAGATGGTGGGGACCTGACGTAACCATCATCTCACACTAAAGTGCCTCAACTATCCGATAAGAATATGAATTGCAAAATAATAAACCATGAAGATTACTGGGTTCTACAAAATCAATCAATGTAGAAAAAATATCATCAGGTATTATAATGGGAAGATGATTAATTGAGTGATAGTTGTTAGAACCAATATTATGATCAAATTGGTTGGTTAGCACATAAGATTCTCGATTGGCCATTGGTTCCCTTTGCATCTGACGAGACACCATGCCAACAATATGAAATTGTAAGCTATTAAAGACTGATAACATTATAAATATGGGAAACCAATTAGGATTCTAGGCTGGCAAAAGATTATAAGCAAGGGTAAGATTTAACCAGGTATTCATATCAACACAAGGGTCTTGATTCGTCGAATGACTCGATAATTTACTATCACTCAAGAAGAGAGATTGTGAAAAAAATATGATTAGGTCCATGACATGCGCGAAAGTGATAGGAAGGTGACTGATATCAGAAGTGTTTAATAGGGAGAAATCTTCCAACCAAGAATGACCTTTGTCTTGATAATCAAGGTGAAGGGCTTTGGAACTGTGTATCCGTAAAACGTATGCTCCCCAATCCTAAGTGCAATCCAATGGATTCATATGATGAGGAAGTACCCAAGTAAGAATCTTCCATCTGATAAAAAACTCTATCTTGAGGATTTAGAGAATCAACTTGAAAACACTGAAAGTCATTCAAGAGTGAGCTCACTCCTAATGGATAAATTTTAAGGAAAGAATTATGTGCGAAAAACTAGATCCAACTTAGTCCAGATATCTCAATAGGAATGTGAGAAGCTGACATAAACATCAAAAAGGGATGAAGTTCCTTGACTTTTCAGCAAGACTCTAAACTTTTTGATGGTGGATCATCAAATTTGGGTGGCTTAGAAAAACCAACAAGTAGGTACGCACTACTATCGTCAGATATATCATTCAAAATACTATTAATTCCACTGGTTTGGTCAAACTTAATATTAAACATATCAAATTCTTGATGGGTAGAAAAATGAGATACATCAGTTGGAAAACTCCCTTGATTATTAGAAATTGTAAAATCTTCCTCCTGACTTACGAAAGATTTACAATTGAACAAATCATGAATAATAGATCCAACCTTTTCATTCTCTGATTGTAGGGCCACACCATATTGTACTTGGTTGCAATCACAACCAACTAGATACTAATCTAAAGGATTAAGAAAAGTTGTTGGCCTAACAGACTTATCCAACATATCCATGTACAATAAATAGTGTGCTAGCAATGAAGAAAGATGAAAAGACTCGAGAGGAGAATCACCAGTTGTAACTAAATCAGATTGCACTTGTAAGAATAATGAATCAACATGCATGTTGTGCTCCATGATATTTTCATCATCATAATGATTGAAGACAGGCATACCAATGTGACATTCAAATTGATCTTGCCTTTCTTCAACATGGTATATTGAAGATTCAAAATCTTGACAACTTATTTATTCAAATTTGATATCTGAAGATGCATGAATCGAAGAAATTTTAGAATCATTCTAAATTGAAAGAGTATCCCATTACATAAATTAAGATTGCCAGCTATGATAAGCAAATTTTGGATAAATACTTCACAAATCTAAGCCTTCGAAAGAAGAAAATATATCATTTGATGTACTTGGATATCCATCACTACATGTACTAAAGTAAATAGGGATATCATGGTGATGGTTGTGAAAATTCTCAACTTGAATGAAGGATTTGAAATCATTTTATAGGTTATCAAGATCGCGAGATCAATGATCAACCAAAAATGAGGGAAGAAAGATGGAATGTATCTTCAACACTTCACTCCTCCACATTTGAAATGCAACTACCGTGTGTATGATCATTGCTTGAAACAAGAGATTGAACATCATTAATATGAAGTGGATTGATGAAGCAGAGCATGAAACAAAGAGTCATGAGAGATAGATGGTGGAGGTTGAAGGGTATCCCTTGAAGAAATTATACATTCAATTAAATCAAATTCAAGGCTTGAATTAAACATATTAATGTGACCTTGAAAAACTATAGGATCAACCTTCACCTAAGTCTCCTTGTAGTTACTGAACCATTCCAAGTTCTCCCCATGGGATCTAAAGCATTAGAAGGGGATGAAGGTGTAGGAGAGGGATCAATGACTTGTTTTTCAGATTTTCCAATTTTAACATCATCACAAGGAGTGACCCAAATTAACATTAAGAAAGGAGGAGGACAAGCAAAAAAAGGCATACTAGGTTCCTCTTCACAAATTTGAGGTGCCTTGTGACCAAAATAAGTTGGGAGCATAGAAAATTGTGGGGGATTAGATTCAAAATATTTCAAGGTAAGTAGAATAAAAATTTGAAATTTGTCCATGATAAGATCTGAATCAATCACTCCCTCGAGAAATTCATAGAAAAGGTGAAGAAAGCGATAAATAAAATCATCTACAGATTCATCGGGTCACATTCTAAGTTGATTGATTATATCATAAACATCATGATAACCATACCTATCAAAGGCTTGATGAAGCTCCATGTCCATTTGTTCGAATGAATTAATAGAATTAGCTAGTAAAGTCTAACACCAATTCTTAACTTGACCTTCAAGAGTGAGGGTGAACAATTTACTAGCAACATCTTCATAACTGATTTCATAATATTCAAAAAATTTGAGAAACAAAATATATATGTTGAGCTATGAATGTTTCACCCTCGCCATCAAACTTCAAATTTTACAAGTCATCAATTAATTCCACGTCGATTGAAAGATTTGATCTATTAGAAAAGCACTCTGAGATTATGATTTGGGAAAGAGCCATTTAAGGTGAGAGATTCAAAACATACTCAACGGGCACACATTGTCATTTGGCCCTCCTTCTAGTGCCAACTGTTGACGGTGCTGGAAATTCCTCAACCAAGGGGGTCTCCATGATGTGAAGTCCGAATTAGACCTCACACCATTTGGAGTTGGATCCCGAACTGGAAATATGGTTGGTTTCCAATGTCCTTAGGGATTTTCCTTGGCTACCATTATTAACATAAGAGGTTATACAAACATTATTTGAAACACGAAAGTAAGTCGACACTGTGAGGCATACAATTGCTATGTATATAAGGTATTTTCATGTCAAGGAGAAAGAGAGTGGGCGTCTAGAAGAAAACTAATAGTACTATCCTAAAAGAGATACACAAGAGCATAAGAGAATCATTAGTTAAATTGAAAAGTAGTTCACAAGGAAACCACAATCATAAAACCACATATAACAAACCTTCAATAAGGTAAGTACCAAAGCCACCGAAATATTTCAATTTCCTTGGTACATGTGAAAAAAACATACCAAAAACATATAAAGAATGGTCTTCCTATATTCACGATACATGCATGAAAATGTGTTGGCTCATTGAGCTTCATATATTAAGTGGAAGTGCCAAGATATACAAGTATAATGCTGCCACACTAGCCCCAATAGTGGAACATTAAGTCACCACTTTCTCTTCCAAAGAAAGATCTTCTCTCCTATGCCAAGCTAGAGAATCCAAGGTGGGAAGTTCAAGTCCGAAAGTCCTTTTTCTTGAGTGATGAGGGTGTATTTATAACAAATGAGATGAATCTCCACCTCCCATGTGAAACTTGACCTCCCTCATGACCCTTGAGATTCTACAACAAATTTTCAAATTCTTACATGACCTTTGAGCTTCTATATGACTTTAGAACTCAATACTGACTCTTTATATTCCATGTGGGACCCCTGGTCTTCCACATATTCACATTTTCTCATTTTGGTAAATTAGACAATTACACTCCACAAATGATATGGCAAGACACTATGACAGATTTGACTCTTGAGATGACTCTTATACAAGCCATGACTTGGAAACGATGACATGGAACTTCATGATGATTTGGCATTTCCAAGCAACTCATTTTGTTGCTTTATTTGCATCTTCATGATGGATATTTCATGTGCTTTGTCTTCATCCTCCAAGGGGCGGATTGATATGGAGTCTTCATGTGATCTTCATATTTGATATTTTGTCGTAACCTAGTGTCCCTTTGTCTCCTTGATCGATGACTTCTTCATGGTTCTATCTTCATAAGTGTCTTCCAACTTAGTATCCTTGTCTTCCTCTCCAAGAATCATCATGTCATGTCAAGATATAATACCTACAAGTGAAATCTACTCATGACAAGACAACATAAGTCTTGAAATCTCCTAGTCTAACTTTCTTCATGAAAACCACTGGTTGACTTGGAATTGGGTACTAGACTGGGAGGAAAGCTCAAGGATTGCACAATGCACAGTTCGAAAGGGCCGGAGTACAATATTGAATCTTGTGATTGCGCAAGCGCAATACTGGAGGCATAGGTAGAAAGATTGTGTAGTTGAGGAGCTCAGTGAGGCAAACTTTCCCACTAAGACTACACAATGCACAATTTAGGAGAGACAAAGCTAGGGGATTGCACAATTGCGTAGCTCAAGAAGGTAGGGGGACAACTTGTTTCTTGCTACTACACAATGTGCTTAAGGAGACTAGCTAAAGGGAAAAATTGCGCAGTTGTGGATGTCAGGAGGCCAAGATTGAGCACTATAACTGCACAATGCACAATCCTTGAATGTAGTAACTATGCATTACGCAGTCCCAAGAGGCAGGATAGGCTTCTTGTAGCCTAAGACTACAAAATGTGTAGTTAAGGGACGCAGTTTGGGAGGAGCTTGACTGGAGAAGGGTAATTTGCAGAAAATGACTAAGTGTAGGACCAAAAAGTAGAGAGATGAGATTAGAAAATGACTTGAACATGATCACACACTTATAGACGATCAACCACTCAAAAAGGAAGCATTTACCACCCATAATCAACATGTCGTCATTGAAATGACAACAATACAACACTTACCTACAAGTACGACACTTAGGATACACTTTGCGACCACGGTGACGACACTAGTGCAACAATGCACAAAATTTTGGGAATGAGTCTAACACATGTCTATATGTTAAATAGGACCCATCAACACCAAATGTTTCTCTTGAAATGAACCATAGCTCCACTTTTACAACATGCAACATTTATGATACATTTTGCGACGCAAGTGATGACACTAGTGCGACAGTGCTCAAGAATTTGGGAATGTGTATAATGCATGTCTTCATGATAGATAGAACAAAATAGTGCAAGAGAATGCACCAGAACTGCCCTTCAAGAATGTACAAATGAATCCACTTGACCAAATGCGACACTTCCCTAACTAAAAGACAACACTTGCGACAGTAAGAAAAACATGAAAACAACACTTGCAAAAGCTAAAGGAAGTGAAAGCGACCCATGCTACAGTGAAGAAGACATGAAAGTGCCACTTTTAGAAGTGAAAGAAAGTGAAAAAGATAGTCACAAAAGTTAAAGCGACATTAATGAAAACCAAAGCGCACAAAAGTGGCAGTTGATAAAAATAACCCGAGAGATGATACTATCACAAACAACAGTGGGGGAACTGTCAATATTGGGATTGTGCACTGACTGTCAACGAGGACTGCATAGTCTTTGCAAAATCACTATCCTTAGAGACTGCGTAAGCACTGCCTCTTGGGACTGCGCAATAATCAACCACAGAGAACTACGCAATGACTGTTCCTGCCTTTGCGCGGTCACTGTCAGTTGGGATTGTGTAGGGTTTGACTCTCTAATATACACATGAAATACTAGGCTTTCTTGTAAGGAAAGCGCTTGTGAATGCATCAAAAGTTAGGAATGTGTAAGCAAGTGACTTTTATAGTTAAGAAACATCAACTGGACATGAGGTGACCACGATAAATTGAGGAATGAAATATCATAAGATCATAAGTAGGCTCCAAAATTCAAGTGAGAACAAAATTTTGGAGGGTGTTTATCGTAGCGAAAACACAAGGTCTAATGTCTAATAGTAAATTAAATTACATCACTATTTAGTAACCATCCTACCGTCATATCAAGTATTTTCCAAAAGTATTTATCATGTGTAAGGTGTCACTGTCTTACGTGCATAAAGGTTATATGTATGTTACTGTTAAGTGGCTCTTATTGTACCATTGTTACATCATATAGAAAATACTGCTACTACCAGTGATATACTACGAACGTTGTTCACCTATCCTTGTCTTTTTTTTATTGTTGCAAGGTCACATAAACTAAGTATTATGTCATTATGTTTTGGTTCAGAATTGCAATGAGAGGTTTGTCAACAAGATGCACAAAATAAAATTCAAAGTTAATGATTGGGTTAGTGTCTTTGGTTCTTGAATTTATTCAACTTATACACAATGATATTGTGGTGAATCACTACCATATATTGACAACCATAGGTGAACAAACTTTCTATACATTGCCCTAATAGAAAGGCCAATAATGCTTACAAGGTTTTCAATACACACTCAACCAAAACTTGATTCTTGTGTCAAACAAGATCCAAATGAATCAAAAGAAACTTAATAAAGAGCATACATCCTTCTACTCAGAATGAAGATAAGGCTTAAGTTTGAAATAGACCTTTTCAATACCCGAATAATTACCCAAAATGAAAAGCTAAAACATGTCTGAGGTTTGGGAA
>APFE031391899.1:0-44808 GCA_000404065.3 Pinus taeda
AATGATGTGTATCTAGAGAAGGATAGCTCTTATTTGGTTTGTTTGTCATTAGAGAGTCTTAGACTCCTAGGAAGGTTAGATTTGTCCGCAAGTATAACTCATTCCGTGTGACAAATGTAGAATTAACAAAAATATGATCTAGGTTAGGTTGACAAATGTAGAATTAAGTACTTGAAATAGGTGTATGTCTTTGTTTTAACTAGTTAAGTCCTTATTTGTTTATGCTGATATTAAACACAAATAACAGTGAATGCAACAAATAGACAACCACACATAATAGCAATAAAATCTAGGATTTCACCCTAATATCATGGGCTACGTCTCCTTGAGCTCTTGTCAACTTGACTTGACTCTTTGGTATTATGGTAAATCTTCTTTTACAAGTTCCACACTCAACTCCAAAGGTTTCTGAATTGAACCAATGGGCTTAGAATAGCATTTATATCCCTGGTTTTCCTCACTCTGCAAATAGATCTAAGCTTCCTTGTACTTGATTCCTTCAATTAGTGCTCTGAGCGGACTTGAGCTTCTTGATGGCACTAACTCCCTCAGAATTCTTTATATTGTCTCTGGAACTTCTTCTTCTGTCTTCAAGACACATCAGACACCAACAAAAAACTGATCATTTGATCATTTTCTGCCTGAAACATCCCTGTAGCATCTTGGCCCTTAGAAGTCTTCAGATGCTTCTGAAAATCCCTGCAATGGATTCAGAAGGCTTATTACAGTCATAATTGATTGCTGTTTCATTGAGAATGAGCTTTGGTAGCTCCTGCAACTACCTCCAACCTCTGGTGGCTCTGAACTCTAGAATCAATCTTCTCGGATGGAATTCGCCATGAAGATGACCTCTTCAGCTTCTATGGACTATTCCGTCAGCTTTAGAAGGCTCTATTTAGTCTAGTGAGCCTCTTGTCTCACTCTCAGGCTCTGCCTTTGTCTCTCAGGCTCTCTCTAGACTCCCTCTAGACTCTTTGTCTCTCTGGAACTACTCTGTGAGTGCTTTTATGTGGTATCTCCACCAATATTAGCAACCGCACCTTACTTCAACTAAACTTAGCATATCCACTAAACTTTAGCCACTCAGCCAGGCTAACCGTCACTGGTAGCCGTTAGCATCACTGTAACTGTTGGGCACACATATGTGCGATATAACCCCAACGGTTAGGGACAATCCTCCAAGAGCTTTTGCGATCGGGTTAATCCTGAACCATCGATCTATCCCGTCCATCCAACAGCTATCGTGTCATCCACTGGCCGACTTTCCCAAATGATCTCCACCATTGATGTGACCCCGCTCAATCCAATGAAGATCGCTCAATCTCGTGTATATTTCATGCATGAATGATATCTCACCGAGGGCATGCAAGAAAAGCAATTTTGCTCTGCTACATTTCGACTGCTGAGTGGAATCACATGCTTTGGGTTGAATACCGCTTCCAGCCTTTCACCCGCGCATTATACTGTTTATCACTTGGTCGAATACTGCCCATGTGCTTAATTCAGATTTTAAAGAAAAGGCGCTTTATCAAGGTTTTAGCGCTTAACAAAGGTTCTAGCGCTTAAGACCAATATTAACCTTTTAACCTCTTAACCTTTGTTCTTAACCTTCTTCTTGAATGCGGTTAAGGTTTTGGATCAATTTCTGATCAAGTAGGAAGAATGAGGATTTATAGGTGTTTACAATAAAGGGGAGCCAATATTACCACATAACTTCTATCATCCCTCCACATAGCCTCATGAAGATGTGTGTAATTTCATTTTTGATTGCACATGGAGGATTACGATTACCTTGATTTTGTTGAGCTCATCTTACCAATTAGGTCTCTTGTTTTGAACGGTGAGCCTTAGCCCTCAATTGTAAATAATATTTTTTATGGTAGATCCATCCTTAATATTAATATATGAAAATCGTAATTCAATGATAGAGTACGAAGAAAAAAGGACTCATTTCTATCTAAAAGACAATAAGAATGCCCCAAGGTCAAGTGGAACCCTGGGATCCTAATCTGAATGCCTTTGAGTCTGAATGATAAGAAAACAAGAATAGGTTATCAAGTAGATCACTTGCTTAAAAATTACTACAAAAGTAACATTGATGAAGACATATATATATATAGATAGATAATTTTTTCTTAAAATGTTCTTAAAGTCTAGATCTAAGGGACAAAGAGTTGTGACTTAAGGAAGTTCATCTTTCTAGGTATACAAATAGAAATCTATGTACATAAACCTCTTTTTCAATGAATACATAACCATGTATTAGACTAAAAATAAAAAAAAAGTAATATAACACCAAGCCATCTATACTAATATAGCTAACTCACCGTAACAAACAAAAAAAAATTAGGTAGGTTTAAAACTCTTAAACCCATAACTATGTTTAAAAAATAAAAAATGATATTAAAACTAACAACAACAACAACAAAAATTTACGATTAAAATAAGATTTTGTATTTTTTTCAATATTGAACGAGTAAAATTAATAATATTCTTTAATATGTCAAAAGCATATGTGCCCATATCAAAAGTTCATTCAATAAAACCCTTCTAATTTGACACATGCACTTAAAATCTATTTTGAATAGAATGCGTTCATGAAATCTACAATAACATCAATTTCAAATACCATTTCCAAACAATTATTATGATATCATAATTCCATTTCAATAACAATTACATGTCTCCATTAAATCAATACTCCTCATGTTGAACATTAGGCACCTCAAATAACAAATTATTGAACAAATATTTAAACCTACGATTATATTTTGAAGTGAACAAGTATTTAAACCGACAATTATATTTTGAAGTAGTTTTACATGATCTTAATTTTATTTTCTTTATTTTTGCATTGATTTTTTTTTCCTCGTCATGGATAACACAATAAGGTTGCGGAAATGTGAACAGATAGATTTTATACATATATGGATGTAATCATTACAAAACGAAATCTTTTTGCTCAGATAGACTACTGCAGCATTTAATAGATATAAGTTAGTCGGAGCATAACAAATCTACAGGCTACCTGGCATGCGAGCAGGCTGAGTCTAAAAGATCAAAAAAAACTTTTTCAGACTAAAATACTAATCCGGCCACTTTAGGTTCACACTAGCGTCAAGCACTAATGCGCAGGCTTCTCGAATCACCTAAAGACTTTAAACTTGGCTTGTACTGCAAGCATATCAGATAGAATGTCCGCAGATGCAGAGCAGGAGCGAAATTTGACTCAGACTCTTTTACTCTCAGACCCTCTATTCCCGAATGCGTCTTACTTCACAACTTGGTCATTTATAAGGCTGGAAGGGAACAAACATCTATGACTGGTCTCTGTACAGACTGATGAGTCAAAAGCAAGATACTGTACTAAAGCCAGATTCGGGCATGAGAGAATCCTCCCATGTTATCTCATCCCTTCTCCTTTTATGGATAGCCAAAGGCATGTGGGGACCGAATCTAGAATACTAGACTCGATTATTGGTACTACAAAGTGGAGATTCCGAATTGGGGGAATCCACGAAAGCTCTTGGAAAAGACTTAAAGAAATCTCATGATTTGTACAGAAGATTACAATGTGGAGATTATGAGTACGAGGGAATCCACGAAAGCTCGAAAAGACTTAAAG
This sequence comes from Pinus taeda, assembly GCA_000404065.3. Classification (NCBI taxonomy): domain Eukaryota; kingdom Viridiplantae; phylum Streptophyta; class Pinopsida; order Pinales; family Pinaceae; genus Pinus; species Pinus taeda. Next base: position 3,626 of record APFE031391899.1, read on the forward strand.
ATGAGATATGGAAATCTCATAATTACAAAGTGGAGATTTCCAGAGCGAGGGAATCCATGAAAGCTCGTCCAATGCCATAGTCGGTTGGAAACACGACACTCAAAAAGTGTAATAGTCAATTTGTGGATGGGTATAATACTGATAATTCCACCTTTCAATCATGTAGTTTGAATAGTATTGAACCCACACTTCTTTTTCTGATTCCCAGGATGCTGTACTATGTGGGTCAGGTAAGTCCAGATAATTCAGGTTCATGAAAGGATTTTGATTTGGATCAATTTGTTCATGGAACCTATCATAATTCGTGCTTGGAGTAATAGTCCGTGCTTTATAATGATTCATCACGAACAAATGGACATGGCCACATCTTCTGATACCATTCAGAAAATCTATACTTTTCAAATCAACAAGATCCCTTATTGATTTGTAAAGAACTTCTGTTACGAGCATGCTTTGTGGACTAAATCCAGGGATTTTTAGCAAAGTGAACGAGTATGGCTTCAAGATGAGCGGTGATAGGCCATAAATTTTCCACCATTCCATAAACCAATCTGGGAGTGGATCATGAGCTTCCATGTCTTCAATAGGGACACCTTCGAATAAGAAGGAAAACTGTACAAAATAAAATAAATTAGTGGAAAAATTTTGAAGATTCATTCCTACATAGAAAGCTTCTTTCTGGCATTCCTAGTCATAGTTTTCTCTGTTAAGATGATTATCAAACCTTCTGAATTTTACATGAAAACTGGTTATTTGATCATCATCTTCATCATCCCTCTCGAGTCTGTAGGCTATACTTTCAATGCTCCTTAGATACTCTAGAGATTCTAAGGCTTCTTCATTCATTTCATCCTGTAGGGGGTCTGTCCAAAGGAATGGAATACCTGTCCTGTATCTGACTTCTTTGATTGGGCGCCAATCATCATCATGATCTAACAATATTTTATCTAGATCATATGTAATCCATCCCAAAGAAGTTTCAATCTGAACTGTATCTTCATTCCTTCTGATAAAATTACATCTTAATTCCATGGTTGAATGTTCAGACAAAAATTCTCTACTTAACATATCAGCAAAGCTATTCTTATCTCCTTTGACAAACTCGATGTCAAAGTTATACTGACTTAGGTTCATGACCCATCTGACCATTGCTGCGTCTTCAAATTCACATTTGTGAATAGCATATTTTAATTCTTGACAATCTGTTCTGACAGCAAATTTCGTATAAATGACAAAATATCTGAATTTTGCTATGCCTAAGCAGATTGCTCTGAGTTATTTTTTAAGGCTAGACTAGTTTATCTGATTTTTGGCACACAGACTAGATGCATGTTGACATACCTCGACTTCATTTTTGCTGCTGGGGTCCTTTTGGCACAAACCTGCTCCCCATCCTTCATGGCTAGCATCTGTCATTATTATCTTCTCCCATTCTTCTCTGATAGGGGAGAGTGGCTGGATATTCCCGACTTTTTCTTTTATCCTTTTGACTGCCTGAGTGCAGTCTTCATTCCATGGAATTGGGACTTTCTGAAGTCTCTTATTCAAGAGTTTCCTTTCTTGTGCACAATGCTTCAGAAATTTAGAGATATAATTCAAACTTCCCAGAAATCTCTGCAATTTAGTTTTATCCTTAATTTCATCGAGGAAATGATCAACAAAATTTAGACTTCTTTGGATTACAGCATATGAGCCATACTGTATGTTATAACCCAAGAAGTCTATCATTGGCCTGAACAACTTCATTTTGGATTCTGATAATACTATGCCCATTTCCTTGACCCTGCGTAGAAAAATCTTTAAATGTTTAATATGGTCAGCAATATTATCAGAATGAATTAATAAATCATCAAATACTTTTTTAAGAATTCCTCCATTCCTTCAAAAGTTTCATCCATAATTCTCTGGAAGGCTGAAGGGGTGTTGATCGGTCCGAATGGCATAATATTCCATTCATAATGACCTTCAGGCACAAAGAATGTTGCTTTCCATTTATCCTCTTCTTTAATTCCTACTTGCCAAAAACCTGATTTTAAATCAAACTTTGAAAATATCTTTGACTTGGATATCTGGGTAAGTATAGAAGATGGCTTGGGAAGAAGATAAGCATCATAGTCAAGAATACTATTCAGAGCTTTATAGTTCACAACCAATCTTGGCTTACCTCTGGCGACTTCAGCATGTTTATTTACATAGAATGCAAAACATGCGATAGGGGTCTTACTTTTCTTGATGAGTCCTTTTCTTAGCAAATCCCTGATCTCTTCTTTGCACATCTTCATTTGTTCTGCATTCATGGCTACTGCTTTCGATCTTCTCAACTTTTCACTGAAATATTTTTTAAGAGGAATTTCTACTTCCTACTTATGAATATGCCAAAAGGCATTTGGGTCATCTAAACAACATTCCTTAAATTTAGCAGTGAGGTTTTTTATCTCTTTAGTATATTTTACATTGTCAAAATGTTCTTCAGTCTTCAATATCTCCTTCTTTATTTCCATTTTTGCTAATAGATTTTCCATTCTTTCAAGTCTCTTTAATCTATTAGGTGAATTGGAATTAATAAATGGAAAGAAGATTTCTTTGTCTCCTAGGTTAACAAAATAACCATACCTTTGACTATTTGTGTTAAGCTTAGCTCCGTGTTTTTCAAAGTTCTGGAAGAAAGGAGTACCAAGATACATGGCACAATCCATCCCTGGAACTACTGGGCAGACTAGATGTACTCCAATTTTCTCAGTTAAGAAAACATCTATTGCTGCTTCATATTTAGTGACAATGTCGCCACTTGCTGTAGTAACTTTAGGGCAGGCAGTTGTTCTTCGATGATGCATACTTACCACAATGTCACTAATAATATTTAATCTGGAACCAGTATCCATAAGAACCTTCCAATATTCATACTGGTTTCCAATTTTTACCTTCATTTTGACACAGTACATGACATCCCAATTCAAAATGTTGCAACCAAAATCTGTTCTATCCTTTTCTTCTTCTTCTTCTGGGTTATCATGCCAATATGCCTGTGGTATGAAAGGATTTGCATGGGAAGTCCAATTTCCTGTTTGTCCTGAAATTTCAGGGCCCTGCGAAGTCAAGGCCTCTGCTTGTGCATTCATCAGCCTTATGCTTAGTTCATTTTGATTCTCTATGCACATTCTCCTATTTTCTTTTATTGTTTTTCTCAGTTCTTTAATTGCCTGGTGGACACTAGGCAATGTTTGCGGCAGATCTTCGCCGAAATCTTCATTTCTAAACTACATGGTCAAAGTTTCTACTAAGAAAAGGGTCGTAGGAGGCACATACCCTTTATTAGGAGAATTTTTCGAATTAGAGGGTGTATGTTTCAGATGATCCATCAGTAAGGACTTATACATTTCTTTCATCTATTTGTCAGAGGCTGCCATCATCTATGTGAAGATATTTCTGCTAGTCTCTTCCTAACCAGACTTCATCATCCTGACTGCATTACAATTACAAACGTCAGGGTCACTAAATTCACACTCTCTACATTTTGTACAATGAGTACTATTGCAAAATTCCTCTTCTGAGGATTCTTCTGAATCAACAAAGTTCAAATTGTTCTCTGATTCTGGATCAGAGGATAGAAGTTCATCACAGCTGCTGGGGAGATCAAAGAAGTTAATTTTTCCTTTCTTGTTTCTGTATTGCAGTTGCTTCTTTGATTTGTCTTTCTTTTTATCTGGACAGTTTGGAGCTATGTGGCCTTTCTTGTTACTATTGTAACAGATAATTTCTGTCTTTAGAATACAATTTTGTATGCTTGTAAGGTTTTGTCTTGTAATTTTTTGTTCTTGTTTCCTGGGAAGACTGGGAATTCTTTTTTGAAATTTTTGAATGACTTTTCTTTCGTTTATGCCCCTCAAAATTTCCAGCCTTACCAAGGTGCCATTGCTTACAGAGCTGTTGATAGCCATGTGGTTTCTTAGGATTTGTAGCAGCTGTAGCAATCTTCATCTGGGAACATAGTTCTACAATAATAGCTCTAACAGCTTGCCGAATAATACCAAACTTGTAATCATCAACTTTCCCTCGAAATTTATTGACAATAGTAGAGGAAACCCAGTGGGGGAGAGAGGCGACAAATATTTCCTTCCATTTAGGCTCAAGAATAAGATCAGGAGTTAAAGTGTGCAATCTCTGAAGGAATTCATTGAAGTATTCATCGAAATGTTGCATATTATGCAACTTCATGGAAAGCAAAGTAATGGTGGTGATATCATTGGTAATTTGAGGGAAACCAATGAAGTTGAAAATAATGCCATACAGGAGTTGTCCTATCATGTTGTTGACGGGGGAATGGGTAACCGGATCCATGTGAGTAGTACCATCTTCATTAAGGACTACTGCTTGTTCCCAATGAGGAAGAAGATTTGGCTCTTTCAGAGTTTCAGCTTTTAACCATGAATCTAGTGTACCTTCAAAACCACCAATAATTCTCCTAGTGGCATTAATGGGACCTATATCATCTACAAGATAAGTCCTATAGCAAACAAGCATGGAATGTAAAACATACATAATTTCTGCTTCAGTGCAATTGTCAATGTTCCATGAATATGTAGAATTAGCAGACCAATATTTATGATATTATGACTTCATAAGATCTCTTCGGTCTGGAGCAGGATTCCAGGTAGTTTCCCATCAGGACCTAGAGGAAGTAGCATTGACCTGGTTTTCTTCTTCATTTGATCTAATGCCAAATTTCTCTGTCTTCTATAGAAAAATTATTTATACATGCTTCAAGATCTTCTAATTCTTGCTCAACATCAATTTTATGAAGACTTGTATCAAAATATTCTCTTTCTTCTTCCCCATCAATAGAGGAATCTCTAAATAGAAAACTCAAAACATTGCCTTTGTCAGTCTCCTCAGTTTCTTTTGGTTTTGCAGATACAGGATTGGGACTGAAGAAACTGGGATTGGCAAAAAGGGAATATGGGTGAGTCGAAGTAGGTGGTGGAAAGGTTATGGAGCTAGGAGTTCTTATGAGGCTTTCCACAGAAGGAGTAAAAGAATAAGGAACTGAAGTCTTGGGTTCCGAGAATAGAGTAGCTGACTTATAGGCTTCTACCCGAGGCTTCTTTTTCAGAGAATCTACTTCTTTTGAAACTTCCCAAACTTGTTTCTTGACAATATGTTTACCTTGACAATTTCTCTTCCATGAGCTATGGCTGCCTCATGGATCTTCTACTTTGTGTGTAGAGACAACTTGTCCAGACTTTGGGCAAGAGTCTTGTCATTTTCTGCCAAAGTAGTAACACTGCTATTTAAGCAAATTGTATTATAATCTTGTTTATGCAAGATTCTTTCTAGCATAGTTTTCATCTCTGAATTAGCAGTTTCTACCTCTTCAAAATTAGATTGGACAATTTTTCAAGGCTGGACAAAGCCAAATTGGTCCAATTTATGGCAGCAATTGAATCTTTTGCCACCAAAGAGGGGTCATCAGAATGAGATGGCAATAATTTGTATAATTTACCATCTTGTCCTCTTATAACAAATTTTTTCCAAGGGGGAAATTCTGTATCAGTTTCTAAGATAGAACCATCAAGGAGTTCCCACTTGTGTTTATTTGGAGTCCCAGTCCGTATCATGTTTACATGGAGCTGGGAACAAATTTTCTTTAGTAATTCTTCTCCTTCTGCTCTGACTGCAATCAGCGTTCTTGGAATGTTAGGTTTAGACATCATATTCTGGACCTTTGGGTGAAAGATTGGGGCTTTCAAAGGAGGAGGAATTACTACTGGATTTTCTTGCATCTTTTCTTCTACAAATTGATCTTGATCCTTGATTCTTTTCTGCTTAGCTTGATTTCTAAATTGTTTTATCAAGGATAGTTCTATTATATTTGCAGAAGGGTAATACCATTCATAGAATGATATCCACTGATTTGGTGCCTTCATCCATTCTTTCCATTTTTCCACATTCTGTTTTTTGAAGGTAGGTCGATCTTTTGATTCTAGAAGTCTTACTTCTTGAACATATAAATGTTCCTTCTCATGGGTGAACATATGCCAATTGAACATTTTCTTTTTCCAGATGTCTTCTAGATCATACGGGCCAATCCCTTTGAAGATTTTTAGAAAGGCAATTATTTATGAATCTGAAGGGATCTCTACATGCTTTGGTATCTTATCAATTGGATTCTTCCTATATGAAGGAATAGGGGAAGATCCAGTATATCCAAGGCCATAAGAGGAAGAACTAGAAACAGTATGTACAAGTAGTTCTTCCTGAGGATTAAAGAATGAAACATGACATTTATAAGTTTCTTCAGGTGACTCTGAGGATGGGATGAACTTAATCATATTGATTCTGTGTCTATCTGCAGACTCACCATGCAGAGTGGGAGGTTCTGAAGAGAACTGACAAAATGTTTTTGAACAATGAGGATGATCACATACCGAACTGAACACAGAATTTGGATTTGGATTTACGGTTGGTTGTGTAAACAATTTTCGGAGTGAATCAAATATGGCTAGATCTATAACGATTTACTCTGGAGGTTGTGACTATACAGGGTGGAGTTGATTTGTTACAGTGGTAGGAATAGTGGAGACAGAGGGTCCACCATGCTAAGCTGACTTGTCTCTGAGAAACCAGGTGATAACCTGACCATCAACTTCTGTAATAATAGATTGTGCTGCATTAATTGGCCTACGGATTGGTTTTGACCAATTTGTGACCCAGTCATCAGGAGGACAAAGATCACTACGGGCTATAGAGACTGGTGCAATAGGGTTGCATGCAGAATCATACTAGATTAGAGTGACAACACCATCGTCAGGAGAACGTAGAATAACTTGTATTGTTGTTTTATAGAATCGAACATAGGTAATATAAAATATGGTCATATTTTTGGATTTTGACCGGAAATGTTCATACCCTTTTGTTTGTACACCTAAGGTTAGACATTTCAGAATATGAGGACCATTTAGAGCAGTAGAAAAATCAAGATATACATCGTATTGAACCGGACCATCTGACATACTAGTCTCGATTCCACCAATTAAAGCTTTGGTAAAAACTGTCCATCGATTGTCAAGTAGGGCCGAAAATACATAGGCTCGTTGGCCTTTCCTATGTAAAGCATTAAGGCCGACTCTCACCATCCCCAAATGGACATACTGGTATCCATGTTTAAGGGCAGCTTGGATATGGCGAGGTTCAAGGAGCGGGACAGTCATCATGACATTGAGATTTAACTCTGTTTGAACAGTTTTTTCATGGATTTTTATCTGATTGAGGGCCTTGAGATGAAAGGGAAAAATTCCTCGGTAGACTTCAGCAAGGGAGACCAGAGGTAATTCCAATTTACAATGGGATTAATTTCCTCTTTGTCAATACAAGCAGAATTTCCAGATGTTGATTCAGAATGACATAAACCATCTAAACCAGATCTTAATTCTTCTTCAGTTTGTAATGATGTAAAATGCTTGGAAAGAAATTGTCCCATTGAACTAGAACTTCCAGAAGCATCCGTTATGAAGAGTAATAGAATATGATAAATGCACGTTCAAGACTTGCAGAAAGATATCAATCCTCGCGTACCGAAGTACGAATTCTCGTCCAACGTCTTCAACACCTTCAATGCCAACACATGGCAACAACAGAATATAAACGCTATTTAGGACTCAAGCAAATTCGTGATCCACTCAAACAATATCTCACAAACAAAATCTACTCAAACAATACTTGGCTCTGATACCATTTTTACAATAAATGCCACACAGCTCCAAGCTGCCCTTAAACATGGATACCAGTATGTCCATCTGGGGATGGTGAGAGTTGGCCTTAATTCTTTACATAGGAAAGGCCAACGAGCCTATGTATTTTCAGCCCTACTTGACAATCAATGGACAGTTTTTACCAAAGCTTTAATTGGTGGAATCGAGACTAGTCTATTAGATGGTCTGGTTCAATACGATGTATATCCTGATTTTTCTGTTGCTCTTAATGATCCTCATATTCTGAAATGTCTAACCTTAGGTGTACAAACAAAAGGGTATGAACATTTTTGGTCAAAATCCCAAAATATGACCATATTTTATATTACCTGTGTTCGATTCTATAACACAACAATACCAGCTGTTCTACGTTCTCCTAACAATGGTGTTGTCACTCTAATCCAGTATGGTTCTGCATGCAACCCTGTTGCACCAGTCTCTATAGCCCGTAGTGATCTTTGTCCTCCTCATGACTGGGTCACAAACTGGTCAAAACCAGTCCGTAGGCCAATTAATGCAGCACAGTCTATTATTACAGAAGTTGATGGTCAGGTTATCACCCAGTTTCCTAGAGACTAGTCAGCTGAGCGTGGTGGACCCTCTGTCTCCACTATTCCTACCCCTTCAACAAATCAACTCCACCCTGTACAGTCACAACCTCCACAGCAAATCGTTATAGATCCAAACATATTTGATTCACTTCGAAAATTGTTTACACAACCACCCGTAAATCCAAATCCAAATTTTGTGTTCAATTCGGTATGTGATCATCCTCATTGTTCAAAAACATTTTATCAGTTCTCTTCAGAACCTCCCACTCCACATGGTGAGTCTATAGATAGACATAGAATCAATATGATTTAGTTCATCCCATCCTCAAATTCATATGAAGAAACTTATAAATGTCATGTTTCATTCTTTAATCCTCAGGAAGAACTACTTGTACATACTATTTCTAGTTCTTCCTCTTATGGCCTTGGATATACTGGATCTTCCCCTATTCCTTCATATAGGAAGAATCCAATTGATAAGATAACAAAGCATGTAGAGATCCCTTCAGATTCATAAATAATTGCCTTTCTAAAAATCTTCAAAGGGATTGGCCCGTATGATCCAGAAGACGCTTGGAAAAAGAAAATGTTCAATTGGGATATGTTCACCCATGAGAAGGAACATTTATATCTTCAAGAAGTAAGACTTCTAGAATCAAAACATCAACCTACCTTCAACAAACAGAATGTGGAAAAATGGAAAGAATGGAATCAGTGGATATCATTCTATGAATCGTATTACCCTTCTGCAAATATAATAGAACAATCCTTGATAAAATAATTTAGAAATCAAGCTAAGCAGAAAAGAATCAAGGATCAAGATCAATTTGTAGAAGAAAAGGTGCAAGAAAATCCAGTATTAATTTCTCCTCCTTTGAAAGCCCTAATCTTTCACCAAAAGATCCAGAATATGATGTCTAAACCTAACATTCCAGGAACACTGATTGCAGTCAGAGCAGAAGGAGAAGAATTACTAAAGAAAATTTGTTCCCAGCTCCATGTAAACATGATATGGACTGGGAATCCAAATAAACACAAGTACGAACTCCTTGGTGGTTCTATCTTAGAAACTGATACGAAATTTCCCCCTTGGAAAAATTTTGTTATAAGAGGACAAGATGGTAAATTATACAAATTATTGCCATCTCATTCTGATGACCCCTCTTTGGTGGCACAAGATTCAATTGCTGCCACAAACTGGACCAATTTGGCTTTGTCCAGTCTTGAAAAATTTGTCCGATCTAATTTTGAAAAGGTAGAAACTGCTAATTCGGAGATAAAAACTATGCTAGAAAGAATCTTGCAGAAACAAGATTATAATACAATTTGCTTAAATAGCAGTGTTACTACTTTGGCAGAAAATGAAAAGACTCTTGCCCAAAGTCTGGACAAGTTGTCTCTGCACACAGGGCAGAAGATCCATGAGGCAACCATAGCTCATGGAAGAGAAATTGTCAAGGTAAACATATTGTCAAGAAACAAGTTTGGGAAGTTTCGAAAGGAGTAGATTCTCTGAAAAAGAAGCCTCGGGTAGAATCCTATAAGTCAGCTACTCTATTCTCGGAACCCAAGACTTCAGTTCCTTATTCTATTACTCCTTCTGTAGAAAGCCTCATAAGAACTCCTAGCTCCATAACCTTTCCACCACCTACTTCGACTCACCTATATTCCCTTTTTGCCAATCCTAATTTCTTCAGTCCCAATACTGTATCTGCAAAACCAAAAGAAATTGAGGAGACTGACAAAGGCAATGTTTAGTTTTTTGTTTATAGATTCCTCTACTAATGGGGAAGAAGAAAGAGAATATTTTGATACAAGTCTTCATAAAATTGATGTTGAGCCAGAATTAGAAGATCTTGAAGCATGTATAAATAATTTTTCTATAGAAGACAAAGAGAAGTTTTGCATTAGATCAAATGAAGAAGAAAACCAGGTCAATGCTACTTCCTCCAGGGAAACTACCTGGAACCCTGCTCCAGACCGAAGAGATCTTATGAAGTCAGAATATCATAAAGATTGGTCTACTAATTCTACATATTCATGCAACATTGACAATTGCACTGAAGCAGAAATTATGTCTGTTTTACATTCCATGCTTGTTTTCTATAGGACTTATCTTGTAGATGATATAGGTCCCATTAATGCCACTAGGAGAATTATTGGTGGTTTTGAAGGTACACTAGATTCATGGTTAAAAGCTGAAACTCTGAAAGAGCCAAATCTTCTTCCTCATTGGGAACAAGCAGTAGTCCTTAATGAAGATGGTAGTACTCACATGGATCCGGTTACACATTCCCCCATCAACAACATGATAGGACAACTCCTGTATAGCATTACTGTCAACTTCATTGGTTTCCCTCAAATTACCAATGATATCACCACCATTACTCTGATTGCCATGAAGTTGCATAATATGCAACATTTCGATGAATACTTCAATGAATTCCTTCACAGATTGCACACTTTAACTCCTGATCTTATTCTTGATCGTAAATGGAAGGAAGTATTTGTCACCTCTCTCCCCCACTGGGTTTCCTCTGCCATTGTCAATAAATTGCCAGGGAAAGTTGGTGATTACAAGTTTGGTATTATTTGGAAAGCTGTTAAAGCTATTATTGTAGAACTCTGTTCCCATATGAAGATTCCTAGAGCTACTACAAATCCTAAGAAACCGCATGGCTATCAGCAGCTCTGTAAGCAATGGCACCTTGGTAAGGCTGGAAATTATGAGGGGCATAAACGAAAGAAAAGGCATTCAAAAATTTCAAAAAAGAATTCCCAGTCTTCCCAGGAAACAAGAAGGAAACATTACAAGACAAAACCTTACAAGCATACAAAAATGTTTTCTAAAGACAAAGAAATTATCTGTTACAATTGTAACAAGAAAGGCCACACAACTCCAAACTGTCCAGATAAAAAGAAAGACAAATCAAAGAAGCAAATGCAATACAGAAACAAGAAAGGAAAAATTAACTTCTTTGATCTCCCCAACAACTGTATGAACTTCTATCCTCTGATCCAGAATCAGGGAACGATTTGAACTTTGTTGATTCAGAAGAATCCTCAGAAGAGGAATTTTGCAATAATCCTCATTGTACAGAATGTAGAGAGTGTGATTGTAGTGATCCTGACGTTTGTAATTGTAATGCAGTTAGGATGTTGAAGTCTGATTATGAAGAGACTAGCAGAAATCTCTTCACACAGATGATGGCAGCCTCTGACGAATAGATGAAAGAAATGTATAAGTCCTTACTGATGGATCATCTAAAACAGACACCCTCTAATTCAAAAAATTCTCCTAATAAAGGGTATGTGCTTCCTGTAACCCTTTCCTCAGTAGAAGCTTTGACCAGCCAGTTTAGAAATGAAGATTTTGGCGAAGATCTGCCGCAAACATTGCCTAGTGTCCACCAGGCAATTAAAGAACTGAGAAAAACAATAAAAGAAAATAGGAGAATGTGCATAGAGAATCACAATGAATTAAGCATAAGGCTGATGAATGCACAAGCAGAGGCCTCGACTTCACAGGGCCCTGAAATTTTAGGACAAACAGGAAATTGGACATCCCATGCAAATCCTTTCATACCGCAGGCATATCGGCATGATAACCCAGAAGAAGAAGAAGAAAAGGATAGAACAGATTTTGGTTGCAACATTTTGAATTAGGATGTCATGTACTGTGTCAAAATGAAGGTAAAAATTGGAAACCGGTATGAATATTTGAAGGTTCTTATGGATACTGGTTCCAAATTAAATATTGTTAGTGACACTGTGGTAAGTATGCATCATCGAAGACCAACTGCCTGCCCTAAAGTTACTACAGCAAGTAGCGACATTGTCACTAAATATGAAGCAGCAATAGATGTTTTCTTAACTGAGAAAATTGGAGTACATCTAGTCTGCCGAGTAGTTCCAGGGATGGATTGTGCCATGTATCTTGGTACTCCTTTCTTCTAGAACTTTGAAAAACACGGAGCTAAGCTTGACACAAACAATCAAAGGTATGGTTATTTTGTCAGCCTAGGAGACAAAGAAATCTTCTTTCCATTTATTAATAACAATTCACCTAATAGATTAAAGAGACTTGAAAGAATGGAAAATCTATTAGCAAAAATGGAAATGAAGAAGGAGATATTGAAGACTGAAGAACATCTGGACAATGGCAAATATACTAAAGAGATAGCAGATCTCACTGCTAAATTTAAGGAATGTTGTTCAGATGACCCAAATGCCTTTTGGCATTTCATAAGCAGGAAGTAGAACTTCCTCTTAAAAAAGATTTCAATGGAAAATTGAGAAGATCGAAAGCAGTAGCCATGAGTGCAAAACAAATGAAGATGTGCAAAGAAGAGATCAGGGATTTGCCAAGAAAAGGACTCATCAAGAAAAGTAAGAGCCCTATCGCATGTTTTGCATTCTATGTAAATAAACATGCTGAAGTCGCCAAAGGTAAGCCAAGATTGGTTGTGAACTATAAACCTCTGAATAGTATTCTTGATATGATGCTTATCCTCTACCCAAGCCATCTTCTATACTTGCCCAGATATCCAAGTCAAAGATATTTTCCAAGTTTGATTTAAAATCAGGTTTTTGGCAAGTAGGAATTAAAGAAGAGGATAAATGGAAAACAACATTCTTTGTTTCTGCAGGTCATTATGAATGGAACATTATGCCATTCAGATTGATGAACACTCCTTCAACCTTCCAGAGAATTATGGATGAAACTTTTGAAGGAATGGAGGAATTCCTGAAAAAATATATTGATGATTTACTAATTCATTCTGATAATATTGTTGACCATATTAAACATTTAAAGATTTTTCTGCGCAGGGTCAAGGAAATGGGCATAGTATTATCAGAATCCAAAATGAAGTTGTTCAAGCCAATGATAGACTTCTTGGGTTATAACATACAGTATGGCTCATATGATGTAATCCAAAGAAGTCTAAATTTTGTTGATCATTTCCTCGATGAAATTAAGGATAAAACTCAATTGCAGAGATTTCTGGGAAGTTTGAATTATATCTCTAAATTTCTGAAGCATTGTGCACAAGAAAGGAAACTCTTGAATAAGAGACTTCAGAAAGTTCCAATTCCATGGAATGAAGACTGCACTCAGGAAGTCAAAAGGATAAAAGAAAAAGTCAGGAATATCCAGCCACTCTCCCCTATCAGAGAAGAATGGGAGAAGATAATAATGACAGATGCTAGCCATGAAGGATGGGGAGCAGTTTTGTGCCAAAAGGACCCCATTAGCAAAAATGCAGTCGAGGTATGTCAATATGCATCTGATCTGTGGGCCAAATATCAGATAAACTGGTCTAGCCTTAAAAAAGAACTTAGAGCAGTCTGCTTAGGCATAGCAAAATTCAGAGATTTTGTCATTTATATGAAAATTTTTGTTAGAACAGACTGTCAAGCATTAAAATATGCTATTCCCAAATGTGACTTTGAAGACGCAGCAATGGTCAGATGGGTCATGAACCTAAGTCAGTATAACTTTGACATCGAGTTTGTCAAAGGAGATAAGAATAGCTTTGCTGATATGTTAAGTAGAGAATTTTTGTCTGAACATTCAATCATGGAATTAAGATGTAATTTTATTAGAAGGAATGAAGATACAGTTCAGATTGAAACTTCTTCGGGATGGATTACATATGATCTGGATAAAATATTGTTAGATCATAATGATGATTGGTGCCCAATCAAAGAAGTCAGATACAGGACAGGTATTCCATTCCTTTGGACAAACCCCCTACAGGATGAAATGAATGAAGAAGCCTTAGAAGCTCTCGAGTATCTAAGGAGCATTGGAAGTATAGCCTACAGACTCGAGAGGGATGATGAATATGATGATCGAATAACTAGTTGTCATATAACATTCAGAAGGTTTGATAATCATCTTAACAGAGAAAACTATGACCAGGAACACCAGAAAGAAGCTTTCTATGCAAGAATGAATCTTCAAAAATTTTCCACTAATTTATTTTATTATATACAGTTTTCCTTCTTATTCGAAGGTGTCCTTGTTGAAGACATGGAAGCTGATGATCCACTCCAAGATTGGTTTATGGAATGGTGGAAAATTTATGGCCTATCACCGCTCATCCTGAAGCCATACTCGTTCACTTTGCTAAAAATCCCTAGATTTAGTCCACAAAGCATGCTTGTAACAGAAGTTATTTACAAATCAATAAGGGATCTTGTTGATTTGAAAAGTATAGATTTTCTGAATGGTGTCAGAAGATGTGGCCATGTCCGTTGGTTCGTGATGAATCATTATAAAGCACAGACTATTACTCCAAGCACGAATTATGATGGGTTCCATGAACAAATTGATCCAAATCAAAATCCTTTCATGAACCTAAATTATCTGGACTTACCTGACCCACATAGTACAACATCTTGGGAATCAATAAAAGAAGTGTGGGTTCAATACTATTCAAACTACATGATTGAAAGGTGGAATTATCAGTACTACACCCATCCGCAAATTGACTATTACACTTTTTGAGTGTCGTCTTTCCAACCAACTATGGCGTTCGACGAGCTTTCGTGGATTCCCTCGCTCTGGAAATCTCCACTTTGTAGTTATGAGATTTCCATATCTCATCTTTAAGTCTTTTCGAGATTTTGTGGATTCCCTCATACTGGTAATCTCCACATTGTAATCTTCTATACAAATCATGAGATTTCTTTAAGTCTTTTCCAAGAGCTTTCGTGGATTCCCCCAGTTTGGAATCTCCACTTTGTAGTAGCAATAATCGAGTCCAGTATTCTAGATTCAGTCCCCACATGCCTTTGGCTATCCGTAAAAGGAGAAGGGATGAGATAACATGGGAGGATTCTCTCATGCCCGAATCTGGCTTTAGTACAATATCTTGCTTTTGAGTCATCAATCTGTATAGAGACCAGTCACGGATGTTTGTTCCCTTCCAGCCTTATAAATGACCAAGCTGTGAAGTAAGATGCATTCGGGAATAGAGGGTCTGAGAGTAAAAGAGTCTGAGTTGAATTTCGCTCCTGCTCTGTGTCTGCGGACATTCTGTCTGATCTGCTTGCAACATGAGCCAAGTTCAAAGTCTTTAGGTGATTTGAATCCTGCGCATCAATGCTTGACGCTGGTGTGAACTTAAAGTGGCCGGATCAGTATTTTAGTCTGAAAAAGTTTGTTTTGATCTTTTAGACTCAGCCTGCTCGCATGCCAGGTAGCCTGTAGATTTGTTATGCTCCAGCTAACTTATATCTACTAAATGCTGCAGGAGTCTATTTGAGGAAAAAAATTTCCTTTTGTAATGATCGCATCCATATATGAATAAAATCTATCTGTTCACATTTCCGCAACCTGTCCCTCACCTGACCCCTCTAAGCTGGAATATTTCTTCATAATCCTCTAAGGATTCATCATGCCCTAAGGTCATCCTAAAAAAATTCTCTTTAGTGTCTTTAGACCTGCAGTAGTCTCAATACTTGTTGTTGAAGGCTTGCTACATTTGAGCCCAGGTTGCGATTTTATCCCCAGGTAAACCCATGAACCAGCACAAAGCTGCATCCTTGAGAGTGGATGGGAATAGTTTCAACTTCTTCTCATCATTGGTGTAATCATAGGTTCTACATATGACAACAAACTCAAACAAGAAAGTGTCTGGATCTTCTGAGGTTAGGCCATGGAAATGAGGAACAATAGAGGGACTTGTATTCTTCATCTTGGTTCCCCCGTTAGTTTCTCTGATGGGAAAGGCACCCTTAATTATTTCTCTATCTCCTCTTTCATTTCTATTTTCAGCCATTAGGTCAGTTGGAATGGGTTCACCTTCTTCTTCTCCCCCTGTAGGCTCTTCAAATATCTATGGTTGTTCACCTAATGGGTCCTCCAATTCACAACCACCGAAGAAGAGAGAAGGTTGGATGTTTGGAGTGATGCGGGTATTCGGTAGAAATAATTGCAGAATTGAAATCACAAACTAAATGGAAACTAATTGACTGAATGAAATCTCACTTGCAGAATGGAAAAGAAAGCAAACTAAATTACTTTTGCAGAAATGAACCTAATAGTAGAATGCTAGAGATAATAAATGGAAGAAAGAAAGAAGAGATCACATATTACTTAGACACCTCCCCAGCAATGGCACCAAAGAGCGATGAGTACCAGTATTGCATCAAGAATGTTGTAACTCCTGGGGCTACCAAATTTACTTTATCAACCCAGGGTTCTTACAAACTTGGAGGTGACAGTGTTGCATACATAAGTAAATGTGATGGGTCTGCTCTTTGTCACTGCTATGCTGGAGATAGACCACTAAGGTTTTTCAAACCAGACTTCTATTGATTCAGAGGAAGCTTGATTACCAATGAGGAAAAGAGAAATCTACACTAAAAGAAATATTGTCTACTGCAGTAAGGAAAAATACTGAAATCGAATGCTTAAACACACCATTCTTCTAACTACTGCTAAGAGGATTTGCTTCAAAATAATGCTAAGTTAACATGTATGCAATCCTACTATCCTAGGCATGCAAATTGAAACATCAAACATTCCACTGTTGTCCATGTAAATGAACAAAATAACTTTGTTTTTCTTTTTGTCCTTTTTTTGTGTGAAACTGTGAAAGATAACTTCTTTTGGTGATGTGGTAGGTGGCTTAGGGATGATGGTGATTGGTCAGAAGGCTTGAGGGGCAAGTAGGGGTCATTTTCTAGCTTCCTAGGGTCTTTTCCACAGTTCGACCTCAAAATAGGCCACTACAAGTCAACCTACAGAATGTCCTAATGCATCCTACAGGATGTCCTGAATTCCTACACGATCTCATGTATTCCTACAAAATAATATCGAGAGAAAGGGGAGGGGTTTGGAAGGTGATGTAAGGCTTTGGGAAGGTGGTTGGTGGATGGAATGAGGCAAGGGAGTTCCTAGGACCCATGCAGAGATCAAAACCAGAGTTGTGAGATGGTTGGATTTTCTCAACAAGATTGAAGAAGTATTCTTATGGAATGATGAATATGATGAGCGATCTATTGAAAGAAAGTGATAATCATGGATGGATGAAGTTTTGATGAGGTTGTTGATCATGACATCTCTTTGTATTACTGAAACTCCTACACTGCATCAATCATTGACATTTATCCATAAATCATGTAAATAAGAAGGATTTCAATTAAATACGGAAAACATAATTACATGAGCTAGTTGTTTATTTCATGCATGGGAAAACTTGCAGAATAATATGAAACCTTGATGAGATCTAAAGTATGACTGAAGATAGCAGAAATGACAATCAAATCCTATTCTTGAAAACTAGCAAAATGTTGACCTAAGTAACAGAAAACCCTAAATTCCACGAGAAATCCGACTTTTGTCTTCTTTGGGGTGCATAGGAGGTATTTCCTCAAACCATGATCCCTGAAGGGAGGAGTGATGCCAAATCTACCTACTAACAGATTTGATGTTCCTTTTATCTTCCTAAGCTACTACTGAAGTAATGCACAAATGGAAGGAAACTAATCAAATCCACAACTACTTGCAATGAAATAATACTAGAGACAATTCAACCATTAATCTATGAAATCAATCTAAGCATACAAATACAAGAAGATGAGCATTTTCTTCTAGGGTTAGGCCCTAACCCAAGAGATTCAACCCTCTGAGTCAACTTAGTGCTAGATCAAGGAAATGCTCATTCTCATTATCAAGTCAGAAAATTACATAACAATGTTTTCCACAAGTCTTGAACTTGAAAATGCTTAGTGTTTTTACAGCAAAAATTCAAATCCTAATAAGGATCTAGGCCTCCTTATTTATACAATTGAAGTATCCAATTACTTTCTTAAATATAGGGAGGCTCGACTCCCAAACTCAAGATAAACTGGCTCTTTAACTATCATTGGCGCAACTGCCTTTTGATGTCCATGACTTGGCTTCTTATAACTCCGAGCTAGTGTGACTGATGGAGGAATATTCGAATGAGTGGGGAGTAAATGAGGAGGATCTATCTCCTACAATCTCTCCTCCTTGTCTCATTCAATTTTCAGTCCTTAATTAGCAAAATTTCCATGATTTTCTCTCAAAAACCTACAATCAATGCACATTAGTCCACTAGGCATAATACCTCACTTTGAGTCATCCCATTAAGCAAAATACAATCAAAATATGTAAGAATTATGATAAGATTTGATTTGAATAAGCTAGGAGTTGTATTAAGGTCCATATAGTTACCTAATGATGAGGCTCATCACTTCTCATGAGACTATAAATCTTTACAAAGCCCCAAAATTAGGGAAATGAATGAGACATGATAATATTGTAATTCCCATGGTGATTAAGCTAACGGAAATGATATAAAAACAGAAATTGTTACAAACTCCTTTTAATAAATATTTGTTATGGCTACACCACTCTTGTTTAGATGCAATTTTAACTACTCAAATATTCTTAACTGTTCACATGGAATTACTTCTTGCAGCCCTTGACAGTTGTCTTTGAAAATGGTGCCTACAATCTTGATAACTTGCAGTGTAGCAATAGCTTCGTGGTGTAACAACAGGAAATGGAAAAACCAAGATGTAACAACAAGTAGTAGCAACTCACACCGTGTAACAACAAGTAACAATAAAAACTATTCACCCATGGCTATTAGTAGTTATGGCAACACTTGAAAGCAAAACATTCAAAAGAACTCTTCCAAAGATACCCTAGTTAGTCATCCCAAAGAAAGCCTTGTTTCATTCAATACTTAGAAAAAAATAATGATGAGCCTCATCATTGGGTAATTATATGGAACTTAATACACCTCCTATCTTATTCAAATCAACTCTTCTCATAATTGATTACATATTTTGATTTTAATTTGCTTAATGAGGTGAGCCAAAGTGAGATATTATGCCTAGTGGACTAATGTGCATTGATTGCAGGTTTTTGAGAGAAAATCATGGAAATTTTGGCTAATTAAGGGTTGAAACTCAAATGAGACAAGGAGGAGAGATTGTAGGAGGTATATCCTCCTCATTTACTCCTCACTCATTCGAATATTCCTCCACCAATCACACTAGCTTGGAGTACAAGCAAACAAGTCATGCAGATAAAAAGGTACCTGAGAAAGTGGCAATTAAAGAGCAAGTTTATCTCAAGTTTGGGAGTTGAGCCTCCCTATATTTAAGAAATTTGTTGGAGACTTAATTTTTATAAATAAAAATGCCTAGAGCTCCATTATGATTCAAATTTTTGTTGTAAAAACACTAGTCATTTTCTAGTTCAAGACTTATGGAAGACACTGTTATGTAAGTTTATGTTTTGATAATGAGAATGAGCATTTCCTTGATCCAACACTAAGTTGACTCAGAGGGCTTAAGCTCTTGGGTTAGGGCCAAGCCTTATCAGCAAAGGATCCTCTTCCTGTATTTGTATGTTTAGTTGATTTGATAGTTGAATTGTCTTTAGCATTATTTCATTGCAAGTAGTTGTGGATTTGATTAGTTTGCTTCCATTTGTTCCTTACTTCAGCAGTAGCTTAGAAGAGATATAGGAACATAAAAAATTTACCAGTAGGTGGATTTGGCCTCACTCCTTCCTTTAGGGGTCATGGTTTGAGGAAAGAACTCCTACGCAACCCCAGAAAGACATAATTCTAGTTTCTCATGGAATTTAGGGTTTTCTGTACCTAGGCCAACATTTGATCAATTTGCAAGAACATGATTTAGTCACCATTTCTTCTATATTTAGTATTACATTAGATATCATCGATGTTTCATATTATTCTGCAAGTTTTCCATGCATGAAATAGGCAGCTAGCTCATGAAATTATGTTTTCCTTGGTTAATTGAAATCCTTCTTGCTTACATCATTTTTGGATAAATGTCAATGGTTGATGCAATGTAGGAGTTTTAGAAGTAAATAGATATTTCATGATAAAAAACCTCATTCCAACTTCATCCATCCATGTTCATCACTTTCTTTCACTCAAACTATCACCAACTTTATCATTTCACAAGAATACTTCTCCAAGCTTGTTGAGCAAATCTATCTGTCTCACAACTCTGATTTTCAGCTCTGAAGGAGTCCTAGGCACTCTCTTTCCTCATTCCATCCACCAACCACCTTCCCTAAGCCTTCCATCACCTTCAACATGCCTCCTTTTTCTCTTGGTTGTATCTTGTAGGAATTCAGGACATCGTGTAGTTTTACCTGTAGTGGCCTATTTTGAGGCTAAATTGTGGGAAAATACCCTAGGAAGCTAGAAAAGGACCCCTGTTTGTCTCCCAAGCCTTCTAACCATTCACCATCATCCTTAAGCTACCTACCACATCACCAAAATAAGTTAGCGTTCACACTTTCACACAAAAAAGACAAAAAGAAAAACAAAGTTATTTTATTCATTTACATGCACAACAGAAGAATGTTTGATGTTTCAATTTGCATGCCTAGGATAGTAGTATTTCATACATGTTAACTTAGAGTTCTTTTGAAGCAAAGCCTCTTAGCAGTGAGTTAGAAGAATGGTGTGTTTAAGCATTCAATTTCAGTCTTTTTCCTTACCGTAGTAGACAAGATTTCTTTTAGTGTAGATTTCTCTTTTCCTCATTGGTAATCAAGCTTCTTCTAAATCCATAGAAGTCCGGTTTGAAAAACGTTAGTGGTATATCGCCAACTTAGCAGTGAAAAAGAGCAGACCCATCACATTTCCTTGTGTATACATCACTGTCACCTCCAAGTTTGTACGAACCTCGAGTTGATAAAGTAAAGTTGGTACCCCTAGGAGTTGCAACATTCTTGCTGCAATACTGGTGCTCATCACTTTTTGGCACCATTGCTAGGGAGGGGTCTGAGTAATATGTGATTTTTTCTTTCTTTCTTCCATTTCCTCTCTTTGAAATTCTGCTGTTAGTTTCATTTATGCAAAAGTAATTTAGTTTGCTTTCTTTTCCATTCTACATTGTTTGTTTTCTTTTCCATTTTGCAAGTGAGATTTCATTTAAGAAGTTAGTTTTCATTCAGTCAGTTAGTTTCCATTTAGTTCATGATTTCAATTCTGCAATTATTTTCAGAGCTTGAAAAAAACCACAAAAAAAAAACACTTCTTTCATGTCTCGTAGGAATAGGGATAACTTAGGGAAATTTCTACCAAATACCCCCACTGCTTCAAATAACCAGCCTTCCCTCTTCTTCAGTGGTTGTCAATTTGAGGAACCCTTAGGTGAAAAACTAGAGATATTTGAAGAGCCTACAGGGGGAGAAGAAGAATAAGAACCCATTCCAACTGAGCCAATGGCTGAAAATAGAAATGATAGAGGAAATTGAGAAAGAGTTGAGGGCTCCTTTCCCATCAGAGAAACTAATGGGGATACCAAGATGAAGAATATAAGCCCCTCTGCTCTTCTTCATTTCCATGGCCTAACCTTGAAAGATCTAGACACTTTCTTGTTTGAGTTTGTTGTCATATGCAGAACCTATGATTACACCAATGATGAGAAAAAGTTGAAACTATTCTCATCCACTCTCAAGGATGTAGCTTTGCGTTATTTCATATGTTTACCTGGGGATAGCATCACAACTTGGGCCCAGATGCAGCAAGCCTTCAACAACAAGTATCGAGACTACTACAGGTCCAAAGACACTATAGACGAAATTTTTAGGACGACCTTAGGGCATGATGAATCCCTAGAGGATTATGAAGAAAGATTCCAACTTAGCTACAAAAGGGCCAGATGCACACTTGATCCTAAGTCACTGCAGTTAGTCCTACTTAAAGGGGTAAGGGAAGATATTTTGGATACCCTAAACCTGCTAGCAGGAGGGGACATCTTCCAGCTAGCCTATGAAGATATCAATACTGTCTTTAGGAACCATTTTAGGGAAGCTAGGAAAAAGGGTAGGGGTAGTCAACCAATGGCCAGTCCTTCCTCTTCCAATACATCCATAAAGGGTGAAATTGAAAATATGCTGGAATATTTCAAGAGTGAGATGTTGCAAACCCTTACCCTACAGATGGACAATATGCACATCAAGAGAAAGTAGGAGGAAGCAGAGAGAGCCTTAGCCATTTTCTGCCCTGGATGCACCAGGAGGCACCTTAGGAATGAATCTCCATTGAACCTGATTGAAGTCTACTCAGTCTATGAAGAAAACCACTCCATAGAAAAGCCCCCTTCTCTACCTACATTAAAAGTTGTGTATTAGGGAGCTGAAGGGGTGACTGAAAAACTCTGCTACATAAATCAAAGGAGGCCTCATGGGCCT
Organism: Pinus taeda; assembly: GCA_000404065.3. Lineage (NCBI taxonomy): Eukaryota > Viridiplantae > Streptophyta > Pinopsida > Pinales > Pinaceae > Pinus > Pinus taeda. The sequence continues at coordinate 26,155 of APFE031391899.1, forward strand.
CGGTCATACCAGTAGGGAATGCAATGGTCATCCCATTCCTATTACAACCCTAACCAGACCATATCCATTCCCTCTTGGGGCCCCCCTGCTAATCCTTCCTGGTCTACACCACCTCATTGGTCCTTTGCACCTCAATACCATTCCCAACTGACCAGCTAGTCAATTTAGCCATATGCTCTGCTAAAGCCTCAGTGGAATGCACCACCCTAGGGTTGGAGACCCCCATACAACAATGTTCCAGCTTTAGTGCCTTCACCACCTACTCAACCACAACTTTTACACCTTGCTCCACCTAAACAAACCTAGATGCCTACCCAGCGAAATTTGAACCTGAACAACAAACATGCACAACAGGTATATAATGGAGAGGCATCCTATCCTACTTATGCTATGGAAATTCAGGAAATCAACTTGAGATCTAGGATAGTACTCCCAGAAAACCAACCTATACCTCCACCTTGGGAGAGTGAGAAGGAAAGAGTGAAAATCATGCCTAAAGTAAATCCTCCACCCTTTCCTAAGAGATTAACCCATTGAGTCCAACGTACCCCAGAAGAGAACAAACTTATGGGAGAATTGAAAAATCTATGTGTCAAAATTCCACTTCTCCAAGCCATGAAGGATGTACCTAATTACAACACGTTGGTAAAGGAGAAGTGCTTCAAATATCTAGGGAGGCAAAAAAGAGACACCCCTACCATTAATGTCATTGGAAAACTACCTGACTTAATGTTGTGGTAGGTAATTTTCCCGAAGTATTTGATACCTGGAAGCCCTGTAGTAGATGTGCACATCAATGAAACCATTGTCCCACATACTTTGATAAATATTGGGGCTATCATTAATGTGATGACTAAGGACACCATGCTCAAGCTCAATCTCCAGGGTTCAATGAGAAAGACCACAACAGTCTTGCAACTCGCAGACCGTTCCATAGTGACCCCTGAGGGGATTGTGGAGGCTGTGATGGTCTCCATTGAATCTTGGGATTACCCTACAGAGTTCCTAGTTCTCCGGCCTAAGGCCAAGCTTAGTAGTTACCCTCTCATCCTTGGGAGGCCTTGGTTAGCCACTGTCAATGCCTACATTAGCTGCAGGGTTGGAAATATGACTATAAAAAATGGGCATATTTCCAATCAGTTAGTCTTGTACCCTCCTACTCAGCCATCTCTAGAACATGACTTACCTTTATGGCTAGAAGAGGAGGAAGAAGATGAAGTCTAACTTAGCCCAACTCTATACGTTAGAAATAGCCATGGGAGGAGGACAACCGCATGAAGATGATTTGATTCAAAACATACTCCAAAGTCCAACTCCTAGCACCTTGTCCTTAAAGGAAGTAGTAAAGGAAGGCTAGAAAAAACATCAGATTGATCTATGCCTAGCTGACTCAAACCCTACCCGTGTCAAAACCATAGAATTCGGTCCTGAGAGAACTTTGAAAATCAACCCATCTCTTTCTGTACACCAAGAAGAAAAGTTGTGCAACATGCTAAAGGAACATCTGGATGCCTTTGCTTGGAGTTACAAGGAAATGAAGGGAGTGCACTAGTCAGTGTGTACTCACCACATTTATATCAAACAAGGTTGCAAACCAGTTTGACAGCCCCAAAGGGGAATGAATCCAACCCTCAAGGTTATAGTCAAAGAAGAATTGCAAAGGCTGCTAGATGCAAGATTCATTTACCCTATCTTGGATAGTGAGTGAGTCTTTCCTTTGGTATTGGTTCCAAAGAAAAATGGGAAGTGGAGAATTTGTGTCGATTATAGAGAGTTAAACAAAGCAAAAAAGAAGGACCATTTCCCTCTACCTTTCATTAACCAAGTGCTAGATGGCCTGGCAGGGAAAAAGTTTTTCTCTTTCCTAGATGGGTTCAATGGGTACAATCAAATCCAGATCAACCTGGAAGACAAGGATAAAACCACCTTCACTTGTCCTTGGGGTACTTTCACCTATAGGGTCCTTCCTTTTGGCCTATGCAATGCCCCTGCCACTTTCCATAGAGAAGTCCTCAGTATCTTTTTCGAGGATGAAATGGAAATTTATATTGATGATTTTACACCCTATGGGTGTGATTTCTGGGAGGCTCTATCCAACTTAGGTAAGGTGCTGAACAAATGCTTTGAAATGAACTTGTCCCTTAGTCCCGAAAAATGTGAATTCTTGATGACTGCAGGTACTATACTAGGTCATTCAATATCCCAGCATGGACTGCAGGTGGACCTAAACAAAATAGCCATCATCCAAAGGGTCCAATCTCCACAAAGGAAAAGATATGTTAGAAGTTTTCTAGGTTTACCTGGATACTACCAGAGGTTTATAAAAGACTCCAGTAAGTTAGCTTCTCCTTTATTTGGGTTGTTGGCCAAAGACTCTGAATTTGATGGTGAAAAAGCTATTAAAAGGCCTTGGACACCCTGAAGGAAAAGTTAACCACTGCACCTATTCTTTGAGGCACAAATTAGGCCCTTCCTTTTCATATACATGCTGATGCGTCACACAAAGCCCACGGAGTAGCTCTAGGCTAGACAAATGACAAGTTACCTTATGTCATTTACTTCATCAGTAAGAATCTGTCAAACGCCGAATTGAACTACAGAGTGACAGAAAAAGAGCTCCTAGATGTTCTGCATTCATTGAACAAATTTAGGAATTACATTACAGGTTAGCAAACATTTGTACATACTAACCATGCTGCAATAAAATACTTGATGAATAAACCTAATGTGAATGTCAGGATTATTATATGGTTACTTTAATTACAATAGTTTGATCTAACTATTATTGATAAACCTGGAAAGGAGAATGTTGTTGCATATTTTTTGTCCAGATTAACTTTGCTTGTAGGGGAGGAAGGAATGGTTGATGATCAGTTACCAGATGAACACTTATTCTCCATTTCATTTCTCTCTCCATGGTTTGCTGACATAGCAAACTACTTGGTGTTTTCACAGTTCCCATCGATTTTTTCCTCCAAAGAGAAAAGCAAGATTGTGAGGAAGTGCATTCCATTCACTTGGATTGGGAGAAACCTCTTCAATCTAGGCCCAAATCAAATTTTGAGAAGATGTGTCAGGGAGGAGGAAGTCTTTGACATCCTTTTGGCCTATCATGATGGGCCTTGTGGAGGTCACTTTGCAGCCAAGAGGATAGCATTCAAAGTGTTACAAGCTGGTTATTATTGGCACACTCTTCATCAGGATGTGAGAAGGTGTACTAGTCAGTGTGATCGGTGCCAAAGGATGGGAAGGCCTACTCCAAGGGATGAAATGCCTCTCCAACCTCAAGTGAGTTTCAAGCCATTTGACAAGTGGGTCATGTATTTCATTGGACCTATTGACCCTCCATCCAATAAAATAAGTACATCATTATGTGCACTAACTATTTGACCAAGTGGGCTAAAACCAACGCAATCAAGGTAGCAGCAGAGGAGAACGTGGCTGAGTTCTTAAGGGATAATGTATTTTACAAGTTTGGGTACCCTACAAAACTGGTCACTAATCAATGAAACTAGTTTACATCTCACATGATTGAAGACTTGTTAAGCCAGCACAAGATCAAGCATAGAAGCTCCACTCCCTATCACCTACAAGCTATTGGGAAAGTGGAGGTGACTAACAAAGTGCTAGAGGGAATTCTGACCAAAGCAATTTGCAGTAGTAGAAAAGATCGGGTAGATAGGTTAGTTGAGGCCACTCAGGCCTACAATACCACCTGGAAGACCACCTGTTATCACTTAAGGAGCAATTTCTAAATTGTTCACATCAGTTTGATTGTGAGGGTTAGGTGTTAGTCCGAGTTCAATGTTTCCATGTTTACTTTAGTGTCTAAGTCTTAGGAGTCTTGGTAGTATGGTTAAATAAAGGTCAATAGTCCATTCTCATTCACCACTGGTCCCACAACTTACATAGATTCCCTATATCAAGTTTGTTTTAAAGGTTCTTTTGTGTTACGAAACGCTTAAGGTGTTTTCGTAGTGAAAACACAATTTAGGTGTTTCCGTAGCGCATAACCCAGATTTTACACTGGCTGTGCTATGAAATCAGAGATTCGTGCGGATCCATAGAAAATCTTTCTCAAATGTCATATCTATCAAAATCCGTTATGTTTGCATCATTAGTTGTCAGCTTATACACTTCGCCTATCATGTCTAACCACTTATCCTCATCATTAGAGTCCTTAGGTACCTTGGTACGCTCAGGTTGCAAGTGTCAAGAAGAACCAAATATTCACAGTCATAATTATGATTAAGTTCATTGCATGAGGAACAAATCATCAAAAGTTCAATTTAAATTCCTTGAACATCAAGCGAGGCAGCTATCAAGCGAGGCAGTGATCGAAGGTTGAGACAGTGCCAGTCTTTCAAATTTTCATTACACTGGAGTCTCATGGAGGGGTCTTCAGAAAGAAAGGAGCACATGTCAGGCAGGTGTTTGAGGAGCGAACTTGAAGGTATCTTGAAGAACAGAGAAGTTGAGCGTGCATTCAAGTAGGTTGGCTGTTGGAATTTTTGCGAGAAACTTCAAGGAGGTCATGCGCAAATCACCAAGGAATTTGCCTTGAATTTCACAGGACTGAATTCAAAAGTTGGGGTGCTTGAATTACAAATCTCACCAGAGGTAATATCCACATTCACTGAGATTCCAAGGGGACAAGAAAGATGGTTTAAAAATTTCAAATTTGATATGACCCCCTGCAAAGAATTTTTGAAGCTGGAGTTCATTGATTCAGATTTAAACAAGTCTGTGCCCAGAAATTTTGTCAAGGAATCATATGCCAATTTACTTACCTGCATATAGAGGTACTTTACTTGCGAGGGGAGGTATCATAAGGTGTATTCATATCACTTCAAGCATCTGCTGCATTTCACAGGAAATATATCTCTTGATTTACCTTTCTACTTGTTTCGTAGCCTAAGCAAAATGTGTGACAAGGTTTAGCTAAAGAAAGAAGCCTGTGAGACCTCATTGTTTCACCACGGCTTAGTCAAGTTGATCATTTTGAATGAGCTCCAAAGAATAGACAGGGACTGGTCCTCGTTCATATTTATGTTTGGCTTCAAGAATGGAATTGGTCTCAGTCCCTAGGCTGTGAAAAATTCTCCACCAACAATTGGTCATCATGCAGAAACAAGATCCAAGAGATTCACAAAATTGAAGGCTAGGAAACAAGTAAAGGAGCGCGCCAGATCAATGGTTATCCAAGACACACCCCAGCGGTCCCTGAAAGAGAAAACTCAGATCAAAGAAGGTAGACATGAATCATCTATGGGTGAAGTAGTCCAGAGAAGAATGACCAGGAGTCAATTAGCTAAGGAAAATCACACAACAGGTAAGGTTAAGTCCCAAATTTTGATGATTTACCGTGTTCAGTTTTGAATAAATTCAAGGTAATTGAAAGGGACATTTCAATATAAAGAGGCTCAAGACAGTTAAATTTTGGTTTAAAACTATGTTTTTGTGATTACACAGTAGTTTCGTAGCGCGCTACGAAACTGCTGTAGCTGCATAATTAAACTCAGTCAACCAATTCTGAGTGACTGAGGGGAAATTTTTTGAAAGGGAATTTTAGAAAAGGATCATTTACAATGTGCAAGAAACCAGCAAGGGCAAAACAAGTGGAGGAAAGATATATGAACTCTAAGCTTTTTGTTATACAAATGATCACCGCTAATATTGTCCATGACATTTCAAACAGCTTCGAAGAGGTTTTGTTGTAACACAGGTATATGGGAAAGGTTTACAGCACATGAAGAACGTGGCACTCCAATATATTCTTGGGTAATTAAAGAAGAACAACATGGTTAGTTGGTTTCGAATATCCTTGAGGAAACCAAAAGCAAAAGAACAGGGGCAGTTTCCTACTTACTAGCAGCAGTAAAGGGATAAGACATTAAGGGCCAGCAAGGAGCTTCAAACATCCACCAAAGCCAGATTGAAGGAGACCACTTGTCAGAGAACGAGTTTTGATTGTAATAAATACTATCACCAACATGATGTGGAGTTAAACTCCTAATTGTCTTAGGTTTCTAGAACTTTCAGTTGGCAGTTAGTTGCATTTAATAGTTAGTTTAAGGTGTTAATAGGTGTCATAATAAGATGAATTCGAGTTCCCCTCATGATGGAGGAGGAATCTTAGTTGTGTAGAGAGCTCTATATATAGAAAAACACCTGAGGTACAAAGGGTTGGAAAATTATTGAGAAAAGCTCGGATATTGTGCTTTGTGTAAAGACTTTGTTTTCTAGTAATACAGTATTGGCCTTGCTTCTTAGGAATCAGAAGGAATTCAATGTTCTGAATGTATTGTGTTGTCTTTTTCCTATTATCTACAGTGTTATGAATGTGTGATCACTTAGAAATCACTAACAGTGCTCTAATTTCCTGCATACATTTGTAAATTGTGTTGGTCCTCTATGTGTTTGGTGTGTTCTACATATGTTGGATTTTGAATGCCCTGACTTCTATGCAAAGCTAAGTTTACCGTCAATACTAAAGCATATCTGACTCCATAAGCCCAATGGATACTTTCTAATTATATTTCAACCTCTTATACTTTTTCATTTTGTTTCATAGAGTTAGCCATTTTATTCATTATCTAAATTTTTAATCTTGTGAGAGAGCCCTCTCAGGCTGGGGAGGCTAAGCCTCAACCTAAAGCAGGTTTGAAATAGTTACTTAAGGTCTACGTGATCACAACAGCCTATCAGGGTCTGATTTTGAGATAACACCACCAATGGATTCACTCCCTATGAGTTGGTCTATGGGAAGAAGCCCTACTATCCATTGAATTTGAGTACAATACATTGTTGATGGCAGCCCAGCTAGATATAGATGTCACCAATGCACAAAAAGAGAGATTGCTCCAGCTGAATGGGTTAGATGAGTATAGAATGTAGGCCCTCCTACACGCAGAAGTGACTTAAATTTAGAGGAATATCTGCCATGACAAGAACATCAAGGACAAGAAATTTCAAGAAGGTGATTGGGCTTTGTTATATGATTCCAGATACAAATATTTTATGGGAAAATTAAGGACTAGATGGTTAGGGCCTTATATCATAGAGAAATGTCATGATAATGGTTTAGTGTAGATTAGAACTATGGATGCAGAGGCTATTTCTTTACTTGTTAATGGGCACATATTAAACTTTATAAGAAGCCATTATCAAAGCAGTAATTCATTGATGGCTACAACAAGACAATGATGGTGGTGGAGAAAGTCTCATCTTCTACCTCATCGAGTCACTCAAAAAAAAAAAAAAAAAAAAAAAAGAGAGAGAAAAAAATAAGGAGACCTCAGATGAAAACCTCCATGAGGCACCTAAGTCCCACTGTTGGTTTGAAAACCTCTTGAGCAGCCCAATGGTGTCAAAAACGAAGAAGAGAGAGAACAAAAAAGATCTCTGGGTGAAAAACCTCTTTTGAGGTGCTAGGAAAAAGCAGCTAGGATGAAAACCTCTTGAGGCAACTAATTACTTTCAAAAAGAGAAAAAACAATATATAATATATATATATATATATATATATATATATATATATATATATATATATATATAATAATATAATATATATAAAAGAAAGAGAAAATAAAATTTTGAAAACATTGTTTGCAAGTCAGTAGGAGGAGGATCAGAGCAACAAAAGATGATCAAAAGGGACCTATCCAGTTCATGTTTTTATTTCTCCGTTCATTATCCTTCATCATTCCCTCCATTTTTCCACTCATTTAGCTCAGTTTGCAAGGGTTCTGTGTTTTCTACATGTTTCCCAGTAAACCTACAAGATTTCTTGAAAACCTTCAGGATGATCTTGTAGGAATTATGTTGGAATTATGATACATATGTTGTACTTGATGGCAACCCACTCACCTCAGATGATAAATTATAGTGCAGCAAAGTTATTTTCTGGTTCATGGACTTTCACACAGAGAAAAGTTCACGCACTTTCATGCAGAGAAAAGTTCCTTTCACACATAGAAAAGTTCACGCACTTTCATGCAGAGAAAAGTTCCTTTCATGAAGAGAAAATTTCACACACTTTCATGCAGAGAAAAGTTCCTTTCATGTAGAGAAAAGTTCACGCACTTTCATGCAGAGAAAAGCACACGCACATGGGAAATCTTATGGTTGGTTCATGGTATTAGTTCGACAGTTTTTGATCCTATTGTTTTGGTCTGTGGTATTGCATCCAAAAGTGTTGATCCCAAGTATTGGGTCCATGGTATTGAATTGCTATGGTTTTTGGTCCGTGGTATTGTGAAAAGCCTAAGGCTATAAAAGAGGAAGGAGATCAATTGGCAAGGCATCTTCTGAATTATTGAATATCTGATAAAGTGCTAGATCTGGAATACTGTGATTAGGTTATGGTGCCAATCTGGATCTGAATGAAGAAGGAACCTGAGCGCAAGGAGAAGGATAAGTTCTATTGATGGGTCAAAATCTTAAGGATGGAATAGTGGTATCTCTATATGATTTTGATCTGTGATATGTGGTGCACCCTTGATCTATAAATCTGATAATCTGGGTTAACTAATATCTGAATGTTTGAAAGAATGAATTTATAGATCTATACGCAGGTTTCTGAATAGTGAAGTAGCGTACCTCTCTTGATTTATGTTCTAGATGCTTCTGTTTATTGCTACAGTGTTCTGGGTTCAGAAGTGGGGTGTGATTACTGTTATTATGATCTAGGTATAGTCATCAGAGAAGTGTTTATTTTGATTCAGTTTTGATTGCTGAAAAGGTGATTGGTTGATGCAGAAATTCTTGATGTTTGATTGATGTTATTTGTGGATCCAGTCTGAAAATTTATGAAACGTGGTCCCTGGAAGGAATAGAAGGTTGTAGTCATCTGTAGGTAGCAGCCTGCGTACTAGTATCTCAACTAGTACAAGAACTAAGGGGGTTGTAGCTCCCTTCCAGGAGAAGCTGGAAAACGAGAGAGGGTTGTAGCTCTCTGCAAGTAGTAGCCTGCATACTGGTAAAGGACTGCACCAGTACAGAACCATTGTAAAAAGAAGTTTCTAATTGAAAAGATAGAGACATATTGTAGCAGGTGGTTTTCACCCACATTGGGTTTCCACCTTATATCTTGTGTTCTTGTGTGTGATTGTCTTCTGCTCTATTTTTCTATTCCTGTTTACTGTTTATATGATCCTGATGCACAGATTAATGTTCAACATCTGTAGAATATTTTAAATTATAATTTTGTATGGTATACGCGGGTTTCCTTATCTGTAGTTGCATATATACACGGTTTTCTCTAACTGAAGTAGTGTATATGTTCTGGGTTTGAAAAAGAAAATAATTGACCAGATAATACTGATTCACACCCCCCCTCTCAGTATTATTTCCAACAAATTACAGTGGTTTGGGAATCCCAAAGGAAGTAACTCTAGAGAAAGGGGATGACCTTCCCATGTCAAAAAATAAATTTCCACTTCACCATCTCATCACCATACCTCTCTCCACCATGATCACCCCTGCATTCATCCAAAAAAGTCAGTTTGAAAAAAATTACAGTTTTCAAAGGAAAAACACAGAGAAAAGAGGATGAAGACAGAGAACAAGGGGACAATACTTGAAGGCTATATCTCTCATTCACAAATCCCTAGACCCATCCTCTACCCATGCCAACCATCCTCATGCTCCAGCAATGAAGAGATGATTAAAAATTTGAGGGAGAGACAGCTACAGGACATCCTGTAGCAACCTGTCCCACAAAACAAAAAACCACAAGTTGTAGTGAACTTCAAGCATGAAGATCCATAGGTCAAAGAAGCTCTTCTACAGCTTAGCAGCAGCATTAGGATCATCATCATCACCATCCACCTACCTTCACATCAAAGAAAAACATCAAAGGATAATAAGAAAAAAAGGAGAAACACATGCAACAAATACACAGTAAGGACTTCACTCTTCAACAAACAACATCAAGGCATCATTACCACAGGTATGTATATCGCTTCCACTCTCTCGTTATAATAATATGATCAAACATGTAAAAGTTGTGAAAGAGTTGGTTTATAAGCGAAAGGTGGCCAGTTAACTTAGCCACCTTCGCTCAGTCAACGAGAAGACGACATTTAATCCTTACACATGTGGCAGTAGCCAAGTCAATAAAAAGAAGAGATGAGGTCGAAAGTGGTTAAGCTATAGATGCCCGAAGTGGGAGTTGATTATGAGGTGAGGAAAATGATGATGTGGTAGTGGGACCAACGGTCCAAAAATGGATACTCATACCTCGGCTTCCAGCACAGCATCCCACTTAAATCACCCATATGAGGAAATAAAATTTTGATCCCCATGCATAGGAGAAATTCTCATTCTCGAGGCTACACACTAGCAAAGTTGCTCTCAGCCCTCAAGCAATCTATAGGAAAGGTAGAATTCATTTTTTTCCAGTGCAGGAGCACCTATAGGATCCTACAGGATCCTACATGAGATCCTACAGGATACAAAACAACACTTATAGGATTGGCAGTGAGAAGTTTTAAAAGGTAAAAAGAGAGGTTGGCTTCATCAAGCAGTGATAAGGAGGTAGGCTATTTACTTTCCCACATTTTCCAAGTGAAAAGAATATAGAAAAGCCTTCTAGTTTATTGAAAAAGATTGCAGTCTAGGGGAATTGTATACACATTATTTTCATTTAAAATTCCTCATCCATTAAATTTGGTATCAGACATATACAAACCTCCATCCATTAGAAAAAATGACAAGGGGATATAATAAGAGGGAACCCATAAACAGAGTGAGGATTCATCAGCCCCCTCATGTACTAGAGATATTCACAAGGTGCAATTTGATGGGTTGCTTTGAGAAATTGAGGAGATATGATGATGAAGTGGCCAAAGACTTTTCTCTCTCCCTCATTCCACTGACTAGGACCCATGCCACTATTGTAGTGAAAGGCGTCTCTATAGAACTCACCCCTGAAATCATAGGTAGAATCACCACACTTCCTTTAGGAGTGCCTTGGAGAAAGGAGGATAAGGGAAATAGCCAAATTGTAAAGAAGAATTTCATTTTGGAAGGAGAGGAGGAAATTGAAGACAAAAATGGGGTCAGAAGAGGAAGCCCTATCCTTGGAATGAAATTAGCTACCACCTTATAAAGTATATCTCATGTGAAGGTAGGTATAGTGTGGTATATTTATACCATTTTAGGATTCTCCAAGAATTGAGGTTTGGAGTAGACACACCTCCTCAAAACAGACTCATCATACCCTACTTCCTTCTTTAATCAGTGATAGATATGAGGATTAAGGTACAGGAAGGAAACCATCAATAACTAGCCCATCATGGGTTAATTAGTCTTATCATAGAAGATCCCCTCCAAAACCTCAGACTCCCTATTAGATGGGAAACTTTCAGATACATGCAGACAAAAGAAGACATAAAAGCCCTTGAGTATGACAAAAGCCCCACTGCCAATGAAAGGGATGAAGAAGAAACAAATAAGGATGAAGAAGAAACAAAGAGGGATGAAGAGGAAATAGATGAGGAAGAAGAGGAAGAAAAGGAGAAGGAAAGTGATGATGAGACAAAATAAGATTCAAAGGAGGAAACTGATGAGAAAAGTGAGGAACTAGAGGGAGAAGAAGTGGAGAAAGACAAGAGTGAAAAGGGAAATGGAAAAGGGGAGGAATCATCTAGGGTATCTCTAGAACCCACTGAGAAAGAGGCAAAAACTACCCTCACTGCCCTTAGTACTCCTATCAAACAAAAAGGGAAGAGATAGAGACACACTCCATTGTACTTCAGGACATACAAAATTACAAGAATAAGGAAAGGAAAACCTCAAAATCCCACCAAGGTTTCTATTGTCATTAAAGAGTCACCAAAAAAGTAGGAAAAGATAGATCCTCTCATGAAAAATCAAGGAGAAGAATCACCAGGAAAAGCCTCCCCCAAATCTCCTATAACTTATGTTAGGAGGTTTATCACTAGATTTGCCTCATCAAAAGGAAAACGCCTCTTGTAGGAAACATAGAAGGACCTACAAGAAGCAGAGGCAATCCTACAGGAAACTTTGCTAAACCTACAGGAAACTCAGAAACTGGACAATGAAGGGAGTATGAAACAAGAGACAAAGAAGGAGGATACAGAGCCGAGGGAACCTAGTCCTCAACCTAACCTTGACTCATACTACAAATTAATTGAAGGGGGTAGGGTCATTCCACATAAATTTTCCATCCCCTTATTCTTTGAGCTTGAGAAAGAAAGGGAAAGAACACATAGATGGATACAAATTTCCAAGTCCAAAGGAGTCGAGTACATAGGTCACATGGAGGAAAAAGTTAAAGAGATGGGCAGAGAACTGAGCAGCCTGAGGGAAAAAGATGCAATGATGAAAGCTCAGTTGGAGACAAAAAATGCATGGTTAAGGGGACAACTACAAGAGAGAGCGAATCAGTTGGCATCCATAGCCAGTCTATCCTTAGAGGCTATCTAGTGCAGGATTCTAGAAAAGTCCTATGCTTTATATCTTAAGGAATAGTGGCTATAGTTCCAAATCAAGACTCTAGCACAGAGAGGCACTATGCACTTCCAGGATTATAGACAATTCATTAATATCTGTGATCAAAGCACATTGGAGGATAGGGCTAAGATGTTTGAGTTCTACCTACATAACTTAGCCTTGACAGATCTGAATGTATGGGACCCTAATTCAAAACTAGGGTACTTACAGTTGATGGCTTTGGCATCATGGATGAACCATGAGGAAGCAAGGGCTACAAAAATGAATAAAATAATTGCGAAGGAAGAAACATAACCTCTCATGATAAGAGCTGAGTAGTCAAATCCAATGGCTGCCATTAACACCGATAACTTGATTGCAAATGACCCTCAAATTGCACCTAAGTACCTTGCTGGCCAAGAGAAATCAATCACACACTTTGAGGATATGTTCATACTATTAGGGAATGAAAGCATGCAAGCTTTCGAGATGGAATACTTTTCCCTAAAACTTGAAAATCATAGAGTACCATTCTCCTCAGAGAATGAGAGAAGCATTGAACAGGACACCCATGTACAAGAAAGCTCTCCAATGACTCAAAGTCAATTGGATTGGCTTAAGATTCAGTCCACCACTACTCCTAGGAATGTTGGAAGGAAGGAAGGAAGAGGAAGAAAGAAAGAAGTGGGAGGAGATAGAAAGGAAGGCAGGATTCGATGCACAGGAAGAGGAAACTACAACAAAAGCATGGGATGTTAGGGAGGCCACTAGAGCAATGAAAGACATGGATATAGATTGAGTTGCTCAGAGGATGAGAAACACTTTCAATAGGGGGTGATTCGAAGCCTCATCATTGGGTAACTATATGGACCTTAATACACCTCCTAGCTTATTCAAATCAGCTCTTCTCATAATGTATTACATATTTTTATTGTATTTTTCTTAATGAGATGAGTCAAAGTGAGATATTATGCCTAGTGGACTAATGTGCATTGATTGCAAGTTTTTGAGAGAAAATCATGGGAATTTTGGCTAATTAAGGGCTGAAGCTTGAATGAGACAAGGAGGAGAGATTGTAGGAGGTAGATCCTCCTCATTTACTCCTCACTCATTTGAATATTCCTCCATCAATCACACTAGCTCGAAGTACAGGCAACCAATTCTTGGAGATAAAAAGGCAGCTGAGCAAGTGATAGTTAAAGAGCTAGTTTATCTCGAGTTTGGGAGCTGAGCCTCCCTAGATTTAAGAAAGTTGTTGGAGACTTCAGTTGTATAAATAAACAGGCCTAAAGCCTCATTAGGATTCAAATTTTTGCTGTAAAAACACTAGTCATTTTCGAGTTCAAGACTTGTGGAAGACATTGTTATGTAATTTTTTGTTTTGATAATGAGAACAAGCATTTCCTTGATCCAACACTTAGTTGACTTAGAGGGATGAAGCTATTGGGTTAGGGCCCAACCCTAGTAGCAAAGGTTCCTCTTCTTGTATTTTTATGTTTATTTGATTTCATAGTTGAATTGTCTTTAGCATTATTTCATTGCAAGTAGTTGTGGATTTGATTAGTTTGCTTCCATTTGTGCCTTACTTCAACACTAGCTTAGAAGAGATAAAGGAACATCAAAAAATTGTCAGTAGGTGGATTTTCCCTCACTTCTCCCCTTAGGGATCATGGTTTGAGGAAAGAACTCCTATGCATCCCCAAAAAGACAAAATTCTAGTGTTTCATGGAATTTAGGGTTTTCTGTACTTATGCCAACATTTGATCCGTTTGCAAGAATAGGATTTAGTCATCATTTCTTCTATCTTCAGTATTACATTAGATCTCATCTATGTTTCATATTATTTTTCAAGTTTTCCCATGCATGAAATAGGTAGCTAGCTCATGAGATTCTGTTTTCCTTAGTTAATTGAAATCCTTCTTGCTTACATCATTTTAGAATAAATGTCAATGGCTGATGCAGTGCAGGAGTTTCAGAAGTAGAGGGAGATTTCATGATAAACAACCTCATTGTAATTTCATGCATCCATGGTCATCACTTTCTTTCACTAAAACCCTCACCAATTTCATCATTTCACAAGAATACTTCGCCAAGCTTGTTGAGCATATCCAACCATCTCACAACTTTGGTTTTGAGCTCTGAAGGAGTCCTAGGCACTCCCTTGCCTCATTCCATCCACCAACCACATTTCCTAAGCCTTACATCATCTTCAAAATCCCTTCTTTTTCTCTCGGCTGTATCTTGTAGGAATACAGGGGACCCTGTAGGAATTTAGGACATCCTGTAGAATGCATTAGGACATCTTGTAGGTTGACCTGTAGTGGTCTTTTTTTAGGCCGAATTGTGGAAAAATCACATAGGAAGCTATAAAAGGACCCCTATTTTTCTCCCAAGCCTTCTAACCATTCACCATCATCCTTAAGCCACATGCCACATCACTAAAAGAAGTTAGATTTCACACTTTCACACAAAAAAGACAAATAAAAATAGAGTTATTTTATTCATTTATATGCACATCAGTAGAATGTTTGATGTTTCAATTTGCATGCCTAGGATAGTATGATTGCATACATGTCAAATTACCATTATTTTGAAGAAAAGCCTCTTTTCAGTTAGTTAGATGAATGGTGTGTTTAAGCATTCGATATCAGTCTTTTTCCTTACTACAGTAGACAAGATTTCTTTTAATGTAGATTTTTCTTTTCCTCATTAGTAATTAAGCTTCTTTTGAATCGATAGAAATTTGGTTTGAAAAACCTTAGTTGTCTATTGCCATCTTAGCAATGACAAAGAGCAGACCCACCACATTTATTTGTGTATACAACACTGTCACCTCCAAGTTTGTACGAACCCCGGGTTGATAAAGTAAAGTTGGTAGGCTGAGGAGTTGCAACATTCTTGTTGCAATACTGGTGCTCATCAAATAACATAATAATACGTCAAAGAACAAGGTTTCTTAGTAATGAGAGGGAGGACATTGTACTGGGGAAATTGTAGGTTCAAAGAGAGAAAATGGCCAAAAATAGGGAAAAGGATGCCTGAGATGTCCAATAAAAGTGTAACTTGAATTCTTTTTCATGTTTAGAGAGTTTAAAAAAGAGGCGAAAAATAAAAATCCTAAGGTTCCTTTTGATAAATTTATTCTCAAGTCTGAAAAGGCATAAAACGATACTCAAGAGAACCTTTTAGTCATCTTTGACTATATTATTCCTTTTTTGTAAATAGTCTATCTTAGTCTAGAAAATCCTTAAACTTATACTAGGTATAAATATTTTCATTTACTTTAACGAGTTCAAAAAGACAAGTGCCTGACAATATTTTCATGTTTTGGGAGTCTGAAAAGAGCTAAAAGAGGACTCTAGGGTGTTCCTTTTTCATAAGTTTATACAACCCGAAAAAGTGATAACAGTGTGTTATTTCATCAAAATGACCTATATTGAACTTAAAATTTAGATTAGATCCTTCAATTATATTTTAAATTGCTCATAAAACCAAAAAATATAAAAAATATATGCCATATGGTAAAAATTAGGTCAAAATATTAAAAGTATATGCCATACGGTAAAAATTAGGTCAAAAGATTAAATATATTAAAATAATAATTAATTGACGATAAATAGTGAAAAGTAAAAACATTTCTTTACCATTTTGATTTTACCTCTTGCCAATGAGCTTTGAGTGCATTTTACCCTCAAAATTTAGCAGGTGATTTTAGCCAATTCGGTAGACCATTTCCCATGTTGTCAATTCTAGGTTGGAGATCTATCCCTTCTCTCATTTTTCACGATTTCTATTTTTCATTTGATAATTTTTTTTAGAGTTCTGAGCATTTTATGTTTTAAATTTTCACCCTATGCCCATTGCATCCTCTCTGTATTGAAAAGTGCGCAAGGTCTGCCTAATCTACACTGGGAAGAGCAAACCAACGCACTTGCCAGGAAGGAAAAATGCAATGGGCCACTCTATCCCTTTAAAGGCAGGTGCGAGGGCATAGTTGGAGAAAAAAATTATGTTTTTGAGCTAGATTTCTCTCAAAGTTTTGCACAAGATTGATTCTATGTGTTTTTCTTATGGTTTTGCACCTATTCGCTAGAGAAAAAATGGTTTTAAGCTAGAGATAAAGAGAACATGAATCCCAAGTTTTGGATGCTGCAAATCACCCAACAACAATACGAGCCTTAAGGAAATATGGAATCCTTAAGTTTTTCTGGATTCTAGGCATGAGAGCTCAACTTTATTTATTGGAGTATTTGGTTAGAGAATGGGATAGCCAGGGATGTTTTTTCCAGGATTAGAGCACATACTGTCACAATAGAGGTGGATGATATCTATTTTCTAACAGGGTTATCTCAGAGAGGAGCTCCTATCTCACTATCTGGCATGAGAAGAGGTGGTGAAACTATGAAGGACTACATAACTGCTCACTATAGGCCTTGTTCTTAGGCAACACAAGATGGAAATATAGAAATTAAGGATGTGATTCAACTACCTCTCAGGATGATACTCTTCACTATCACTTGTCTGATTGGCAGTGCCACTTTTCATTTGGCTACTAAGTCCCAAATTCAATATGCATTGGAATGCATAGAACCTGTTTTCTTTAACTGGAGTGAAGGGGTATTAGAAAATTTGAAGGAGCATCTCAAAAAATCAAAGGATGAATGATTGAAGAACTTTGGGTATGGTTCTATTATGATATTGTTCACTCTGGAGAGGATACCATTACTCCATCCTTAGTGGATTTCGTACAAGCTTTTGGGACCTAGGGTTCCACATATGAGGCAATGGGTAGATCTCATGTCTCATCATGAGGGTGCAGCTACGATGAGATTTAACCCTAATTTATTTTGATGGATACAAGTAAAAATTATCATGATTGAGGAATATGCATATTCCAGGGTTGATTTCCGAGGAGACCCAGAGCTCGTTTTACTTGAAGGTGAGAAATGTGGTGATGTAGGTAAATCAATGTAATTTTGAATGTTTTTTCTTTTTTTTAGGATTTTAGAATTTTTTTTTTTTTTTATGTTTTTAATGTATTAGAGATGAACTATTAGTTTCACTTGAAGTTATTTTATATGTAAAACCAATAGGAATTCTGTATCTTCAGTGAAGGGTACAACCACAACTTGCACCGATTGGATTTGCTACAAGGGCAGAGGAGGAGATGTGGGAACTCAACATAGCTAAGAATATTTCCGAGTTTGATCACCATGCTGTGGGTTTGACCCATAGTTTGCTAGATACTAGGGTCAATGAGATCCATATGCAATTGCAATGATACACTATTGGAATGCTAGATTGCATTAGTCAGTTGTTGTGCAAAGTTGCCCGTGCAATTGTGTGTTATCACAGTCATCATCGGGACTAGACGACTAGGAGGATTTTGACCCATATTTTGTCTACATGTATTTTTATATTACAGGTTGTGTGGCCATACGTGTCTCAGACACAGTTTTTTGTAAAACCAAACTCTAAATACAATTACCTATCGATGTGTCCTATTTGCTCTATTTTCTTATTCAATTTGTGATATTGATTGAAATATTTACATGTGTTGCAAATGTATGTCTAAAACATAATTAGTCAATGCATTAGTTAATGCATTTATAATTCTAGGAATATGTTGATATTGAATATAATCAAAATGTCGTTCTAGAAGGTGAACCCTTAAAAACATGGGTAGCATAGTCAAACTGTGAGTTGTTCAAATGTAGTACTATGAGTTGTGAATCAATTCTAACCATCAAATGGAAAATTCTCCACCTTAAGACCACGCCATTTGTCCATCTATACTCAACAATATTATTAGTTGAGCGACTGATACAAATTCCTTGTAGACTCATCAACTTTCCATTTGGAGCATTAATAACCCATGCTGTAAAGGAAAGGTTTCTTGTACTATGACTAGCATCATCAACATAACCAACATATGGCTGAGGAAATTATGAAATATGAAAATAAAATGTAACTTAAGGCTTTCAAATACTGTTACACTGAAATTTGTCACCATTAATATCTGCAGTTAATATGGCTCCATCAATAGTCATATTATCCTCCTTGTCAAGCCTCATACCTCTACTCTTCATGTCAAACTTCAAAAAGAGAGAAAGTCAGTTAAAAACATGTTTATCTCTGGGTACGTAGGTTCTCTCTTACTTGCCTGCGTGTACGCACTTCAAACACACTGTACCT
>APFE031391899.1:60380-95814 GCA_000404065.3 Pinus taeda
GTTTGTCACTAGAGAGTCTTAGCTCCTAGGGAGGTTAGGTTTGTCCGCAAAAATAACTCTTTCCGCATGACAAATACGATATGAAACTATGAAGGAAACACACTACAAACGTATTAACACAACTATACAATATGTACCCACTGACTATGAAAAGATAACCTAGTTATAGTATTTTTTAAGGTACAACCCACATTAGGGGATTTTTTAGGTCTAAAAAGGGCCACCTAAGTTAATTATAAAATAATAGTGGAAATAATAAAATAAGATTAGATTACATCATCAAATTTTAGAGGGAAAAAAGAAAACACTACTTTTTCAACTCGTATTTTCAACTTATCTCCCTATGGGTTTACTCTAAGGTGATAGGCTGAGCCTTGGAAATAAACAGTGCACTGTTGGGATAACTTATATTGCACACTATGAAGTTCCAGAGGCCAAGCTTTTGGCTTGAACCTTAGGATTGTGTAGTGCCCAGCTAGAAAAGGTAAGATCTAGCTAAAGCAAGTGTAGATATTCCCAGTGGAAGTGTGAAAGATGAGCATAAGTGAGTTATTATTTGATATTGAGTGAAAAAATTACTAAGTATGAGTAAATCAATGTATATCAAGTGGAACAACTAATCAAACAGGAGGAAAATCAAGTATGTGAGGGGAGTCACCGCAATGGCGACCATCAGGGCAAAAACAGGAAAACGAAAGTGATACTTGTGAAAGGAAAATGAAAACTTAAGAAAACACTTCTACAAGTTAAAATAAGTTGAAGCTCGCGCAACCATGAAGAGAAATAATTAAAACATCACTCACACAAGCGAAACAACAAAAAACGATAGAAAAACAGGAAAAATACGCAAAAGTGAAACTCACCCGGGAAAGTGACGACAACCACACCGAAGGTTCCTTGATCTCCTCGGGAATGCTATAGCTCCAAGATCATATGTGAAAATGATCTCTAGAGGAGTTGATTAACTAGATTTGAGCAAATGAGGGTTTATGACGTGTATGCCTAAAATCAAGGAAAAGTGACACTTGGCGGAAATTTTTAAAAATAAAAATGTGCCACCTTTGAGAAACTAATAACAAATACCTACTTCTTAGGGATGCTTTTCTCCCTTTATTTTTCTTGCTTTTCTGGGGAAAATTTTCATGCACGTTGCAGAGAAAGATTGCGCAATTTTGGGGAATTGGGCAACTTTCCGACTCAGTGCACTATGCAGTTTCTAAGCTCAGTTGGGAATTGCACATTTTTTGGTCTCAACGATGGGCTGCCTTCCATGAATACACTATTTTTTAGCTCAAGGTTGACTTCCAGTTTGAACTGCGCAATTGCAATCATTAAGGTTGAATACCTTTAAGGATTGTGTCGTTTCTAGAGGCAACCCCAAACTACTGTGTGACCAAGTAAGTAGGTTAGCTTGTGACTTAGAAAGATCATTTAAGTGTAAAAATGAGAAAACACAAGCACAAATGAAAAATAAAAGTCTCAGTCAAATCACGATTACTTGACAACAATACAAGATAAGCTCATGTACTGGATAGGAAGGAAGGCTCCAAAATCAAAGCATAAGCAAAATTTGGAGGGTTGTTGTAGCCACTACAACATTGGTGACACACTACTAGAACTCCAGCTCTCTCTCTCTCTCTCTCTCTCTCTATATATATATATATATATATCTTGTCTCATGCAAAATGGGTCTAACTCTTTCAGAAGTATTGTTCAATTCATTGGTTGTCACATATTTTTCCCTTAGCTTGAGTTAAAGATATAGTCCCTACCATTCTCTTCATCGACAACACACATACCAAGCCAAGTCACACTGAGTTGTTTTGATTGGGGATGAGAAGTATATAAATGCACAAGAAAAAGAAAATGTTAGAGTCTTATTTTTCATCTTTGGTATTGCTTCGCTGCTAGTAGGCCTGGACAGTACACCAACGGAGTCACTTCAGGAACACAAGCATTGCTCCGCTGCCAACAAGCCTGGATAGTACCCAGGAAGAGTTTCTTTATTCACCTCCCTATGAAGGAAGCATTTCTCTTATTTTTCAATTTATTTAATTTTCAATTTTTTAATTTTTTATTTATTCAAAGAATTGTGCATAGACACTTATTTATTTCATGGGGGCGGAAGAGGGATCTTGACTTATTGAGAGCAGAAGACAGTGTCCCTTGGGAGAAGGATATTTATATATACCTCTCACATACTTGTTAAGTTTTTCCTTCCCTTATTCCTCTACTCAAATTAGTATACAAGGATTAATAGAAAATAGAAGGTTGATTAGAGTAGGAGGTACTAGTTAAAAGTGAAAGCATCAACATTTCACTATGACTTTCTCCGAAAGGAACATATTTTCCATCAGAGTATCATTAACTAAAAGAAATGCAAGATTCTCATACAGAGAGGGAATCGATAGATAAATAAGTGTTGATAGTAGTACAACTTCCTCTTGGACTTCACCCTGCTTATCTGAGAAGCCAAACACAATCTCATGCGAAAGATATCCTATGATTGAAAAGAAAATAAACAAAAGGAAAGAAATGGAATGGAAATTAAAAGAACGAAATTCAAAGTAACAAACAAGAAAAGAAAACGGCTAATCCTACTCCTAACCTAACAGTGAATAAGATAGAATCACGTGAACTGATACTTAAAATGAAACCACAGGCACATTGGCTAGCCTATGAATGTGAGGGAATGCATTTCAAGAAAGATATACAAGCATAACTACAAACAAAAAAATAAGACAGTGAAAACCAAAACATTCTAAGTTTGAACGAACATGCAGATAAGAAATAAAGGAACACACATAGGAGACCTTCTGTAGGTGCATGGTGGTGTGTAGACACACTGCAACTTGAAGACATGAAAGAACAAACTTTCGAACTATGAAAACATGTGAATATAAAGAAAGAAGAAGATTTATCTTTGCAACCGTGCTTGCCACATATGAATCCTCTAATGAATGAGATATAGGATTGTGTGATACAAATGGAGGATGCAAAAATTGTAAAATAAATTGATTTTCGATGTGCACAACAGAGTTATGACAATCCTTGAAAGATTCAACACATTTCTAATTGGAAGTGGAACTGACCTCAAGACTATGACAACATGACATAACCATCAGCTCAGGCTAAAGTGCCCCGACAACTTGAGGAAGTTCCAAAACCTCAGAAGATGGATCACCAAAGATTGGTGGCTTGGAAAGATCAAGAACAGAAGAATAATTATTATGACCAAATGAATGAATGAAAAGGTCATGACAACCACGACCAAAAATTTCAAGATCACAAATAGAGTCATCCTAATGATATGATGAATCACAAAGAGAGGAAGAAGGAAAACGAGAAATTTCACCCTCTAATTTTTTAGAAAGATAAGATGAGAGAATGGGAGGATCATGCATAAAATATTTGTCCTCTCCGCATTGAGATGAAAAATAGAATTCTACGTGTTCTGAGAATGATCAGAAGTAGTAACATAAGCAAAAAATAAATTTTCACAAGATTCAACAAGAATGAAAAAATCGTGAAAAATGTTAGGATGATGAGGGAGAGGTGCCGAAGGAAGAAAATCCTCCTTCATCACAAATTCTTGTTCATCTATGGGCTCCCACACATGATCATCATAAATGATATCATAGGTTGGATGCTCAACACCAACTCCATCCAAAACATGATACTCATGAACTTCAAAAGAGAGATTTGAAACAGGTGAACACAAAAAATCACAATCCGGTGGACCAAAGGGACCAAAGGATGGAGGACGAGGAGATAACACTTCATTGTAACCATCAGACTCACATTCCAAACCTGCAATGAAATTATGAGTATGTGGGGTGGGAGAAGACGATGATAGATTAGGAAATGAATTCTTAATATATCCCACATCAACCTACGGAACCAAAATTGTTTGATGAGAAGGGGATAGAGGGTCACTTGGAACAACAATCTTGTCCATCACAAATTTAGAAGCTCTAACACTGAGGTATGTTGGGAATGATTCGAAGGATTCAACCTCGTGTGGATTTTCTAAAAGGTGAAGGAGATATTGAAATATCCCTGACAAGAAAGGCCAACCAACTTCATCTTTAGGAAATTAAAAACAAAAATGCAAGAAATGATTGTGAAAATGATGTAGTGATTCATCGGGTGATTTTCGCAATTACATAATTTTCTTGCATAGACATTTATGATCATACATATTAAAAGCATGAAATAGTTATGTGAAAAGATATTCAAAAGAGTGTATGTAAGTATCAGGCAATGTGTGACATCATTCCCTTACGTACCCTTCGAACGTGAGAATGAACAACCTACAACCAACATCCTCACTATGGATGTTGTGTTTTGTGCAGAATTCAAGAAAACGAGAATTATTCTAAAATAAGGTTGTTTTAGCCTCGCCATCTAATTTTAGAGTTGACAAGTCATCTATGATACTCACCGAAACTTGCATACTTACGTTTCTGGAAAAACATGTCGGGGTTATGATTGTGGAAGAAGTCATTAGATGAGTGCATAAATTCAAAACAAACTTCAAGGGCTCAGCGTGTCATCTAGCCCTCCTTATAGTGTCATAAATGTTGACGGTGATGGACCCACCAACATTCAAGGGATCTCCCTGATATGAAGTCCCAAATAGACCTCACAATGTTTGGAGTAGGAGTCCCAATAGTGGGTGGTAATGTTATGACATGACTACAAAAACGTGCAGAGTGAAGTATGGTAACTTTGGTGAAAGCAAGTGTGTGACCCTGCAGAAAGTCAAGTGCGATGCATGAAGGTTCCAACACAAAAAGGGAATAGGAAGTGTGCCCCTTGGAAGACTATAATAATACACAACTTGAAAGGAACACACAAGTGTAATGACATCTCAAGCTAAGATGTGGAATAGTCCACAAGTTAATGTGATGAATTAATACAACAACATGCATTCAACAAGATTCATACAAATGCAAACTAAATAGTTCATAAGCATGAGCATAAGTTAGATAGCATGCATTTCAAATACAACAAGAATAGTCCTACTATATTCACAACATATGCATAAAAGCGTGCCGACTTTGATTTTATTATAAGTGAAAGTTCCATTCATAAATACACCATTGATGAACCACTAGCACCAATAGTGGAACATTAAAGTCAAGAAAATTTTCTCCTCTAAGAAGTATACTCACTCTATGCTATAGAGAAGCCAAGGCTCTTCACAATACTCCCAAGCTCCTTCTAAGCCTAATCCTAGCCAAAATCTTGGCTCCCAAATGCCCCTTACATGAGTTTTCAGGTTTTATTTATAACAAGAGGGGGCGACTATTCAATTCCCCTTTGTGACCTTTGGACTACCCTCATGACTCTTCAACTCCCACTTGTGACCTTTAGACTATCCTCATGACTCTTCAACTTCTTTACAAAATGACTCATTACATTACATCATGACTCTTCATATTCCAATATTGACACTTGGAATTTAACTTACAACATAATTACAAATAATATTACAATTTACATTTGTACCCATATAAGACAAAATAGGGTAGAGACAACTTGATAACCTAACAAGACAAAACACTATGATGCTTCAGTTTTGGGAAAACTCTAGCTCAACAACTTCCACTTGATACTTCTTGGTCACATATTGGTGTTGAGCTCATATTGTATGATGACATCCCCAAACTGCATAATGGTGCATGGCTCGAAGAAAACTCTTACCTCCATGGCATCTAGGTACAATGATTTGGAACCAGTTTCAACCTCCTTCTGAAGCATGAGAAACCTTGTTCTAATTTATCTAGGACCACCAATGTAATTCTACATTTTTTTTTTTTGTTCAACTCTTCAATCTCCTACCTGACATGATTCCTATCTTTAACTTTGGTGAGTGAACCAACTAATAAGATATTGTGTGCATTCACCAAGACATCCAAACTGTTGTATAAATATACATATGAGGCCTAAATACTACCAATGAAAGAAGCGAGCTACCTGTTATTCTGAATCAACATTCGAACCTTCGATTTCTCCATCTTTGCCTGTGGTTTCATTTTTTGTCCCAATTTAAGAAGTGCCCCTTTGTATCGCACTGTCCATTCATACATGAATGTGATGGCCATCAGTGCAAAAATAGGAAAACCAATGTGGAACTTTTGAAAGGAAAGAAAAACTTAAAATAAAACTTCTACAATTTAAAATAACTTGAAATGCCAACAAACATGAAGAGAAATAAGTAAAAAACACTCACACAAGAGAAACAAATAAAAGCGACAGAAAAAGTAGCAAAAGATGACAAAAGAGAAAATCACCTAAAAAAGCAACGACAACCACACCAAAGGTTCCTTGATCTCCTTGGGAATGCTAGAGCTCCAAGATCATATGTGTAAATGAGCTCTAGAGGTGTCAATTAACTAGATTTCAGCAAATGAGGGTTTGTGGCATGCATGCCTAAAATCAAGGAAAAGTGACACTTGACGAAAACTTCTAAAAATAAAAATGTGCCACCTTCAGGAAATTAATAATAAATACCTACTTCCTATTAATCCTTTTTTCCCTTTATTTTTCATGCCTTTCTAGGAAAGGTTGCCATGCATTCTACTGGGAAAGATTGCGCAATTCCGAGGAACTAGGAAACTTTCTGGCTTAGTGCACTGTGCAGTTTCTGAGCTCAGTGAGGGATTGCATAGTTTTTTGGCTTAGTGTTGGGTTTCCTTCCATGACTACACAATTTTTGAGCTCAAGGCTAACTGTCAATCTGAATTGCACAATTCAATCATCAAGGTTGGCTGCCTTCAAGAATTGCGTAGTTTCTGGCGGCAAGCCCATAACTATTATGTGACCAATTCAAGAGGTTAGCTTGTGACTTAGAAAGACCAACTAACTATAAAAATGAGAAAAAACAAGAATGAATGAAAAATATAAGTCTCAGTCAAATCACGAGTACTTGACAATAATACATGATAAGCTTCTGTGGATAGGAAGGAAGACTCCAAAATTGAAGGATATGCAAAATTTTGGAGGGTGGTTGTAGCCGCTACAAAATAATGCAATTGTTTCACCATTGTTGTTGTATGTAGGCATCACTTCAACCCATTTGGTAAAATAGTCTACAACTACAATAATGTAGCCATGCCACCCAACCGAAAGGGTTAGAGTGCTGTTAGTTTTCCTATACTTGTTTCATTTTTTTGCTTATGTATTTCAATTCCATTTGACACATTGATTAGACACATTAGTTTATGCTCCATGGATATTTTAGTTCTCTTGCTTGTTTTAGTCATTGTTGCAAGTTCCATTTATAGCACTTGGGGCTAGAGTTGGATATTACAAGCAAGGAGAAGAAGAAGACTTACTACAGATTCCAGGTAGGTCTTTCTTTCGTATTATAGTTTCTCTAAGGAAAACATAGATATTTTTGTATTAATAAAGGAAGGAGAGAGTTACAACCATTTATAGATGCTTTACTTTGTAGATGTATCCCAAATTATCTTGTCCTTCCTTGCCATAAAAAAAACTTTCAACCTCAACCCTAATGCATTAATAAAAGATGATTCCTTAAGATCAAAGTAGCAACATGAGGGCACTAGTAATCTCCAAAATCCAACCTAGGCTCTATGGGAGGTGCCGGGAAAAATACTGGGGGCGGGGGGGTGAATCAATATTTTCAAATCAATAAATTTTTCACTTCATGTTCATATTTCTATATGCGACTTTACTGAAAGGAACCTGCTTGTGTATACGACTGTTCTTAACGCAACTAGCGTAAATCTAGCAAACTTATGTTTCAGTTAATTCATCATATGTTTGTCTTCATCCAGTGTATCGGTACTTTATGAAACATTAATCATGTGCTGTAAGAACAAAATAAGGCATCATGCATAAGAAGCACACAAGAAAAATAGGATTTAAGGTGGAAACTCAATGCGGGAAAACAAATCACCTGCTGATGTCGTCTATGTCTTCCTTTTAATATAAAGAAAAAGATTTTTACAATCTTGTACTAGTGCAGAATCATACCAGTACGTATGCACCCACCCGCAGAAGGCTACAACCTTCGTTCATACTCCATCTCCTACTAGAATGGGGCTCCAACCCCCTGGTTCTTGTATTGGTGTAAACTTGTGCTAGTACATAGGCACCAACCTGCAGAAGGATACAACCTTCACTTCTTCTCCAATTACTACCGGAAGGGAGCTCCCAACCCCCTGATCTGATCACCAGCTACTACTGGAAGGAAGCTTTGACTTCCTCATAGAAGGCTCTGACCCTCAGCAACATCCATGGACCATGTTTCATGAATTTTCACATTGGATCCACTTGCTTCAACACATCATAACTTGTAGGCCACATCTCATCAAATTTTCAGACTAGACCCATTATCAACACTTAAGCTCAATATCATAGTCATTAATCTCTAACACAACTGAATCAACCAATCATTGAAACTTCTGACACAACTGAATCAATCAATCACTGAAACCCAATCATCACTATCTCATACAACTAAATCAACCAATCACTGAAACTCAATCATCAATCTCTAGCACAACTGAATCAACCATTCATTGAAAACCCATTCAACTAACTCTTAATCAAAACTCTACCAATCAATTCGAAAACTCAAGTCACTGTAAAAATACACATAAATGAACTCAGACTACTACATCAATACACAAAATCAACTGCAATCCTGATCATTAAAATGCCAAAATGCATACGCTACTTCACTTAATGCAACCCACATGCATACGCATTTTTCTGTAAAGAAACCCACATATAGATATTGAAATACTGAAAACTTGACTACTACATTTATGAAAAGAACATTGAACCATACTCATATCTACTACAACACTTTGAACTAATCACATATCTATCTCTAATCTTCAATCACAATCAACAAGTAATATTAGCATTCTTCAACCACATTTAACTTCATCATTCAATCATTTCTACTTCAGACATTATCATTTAACCTAGATCAATCTTGAGGACATTAATGATAGAAAGTAGAGAAGAAGCAACATTAATAAGGTTGATCAATCATTTATAAACAGAAACCCTTACTTTGTATATGTGACTTTGTAGAAACCAATCTGCATGTATACATGCTTTTCCCGAGACCAACCAATGCATAGATCTACAAATTTTGACCTAAAATTTAGCAGCTCTTTAGAACTTTAGAAATACCTAGATCATAATCTTCAGAGATAAAAACATGCATCATTACTTCAATCTACTCAATCCATGAGCATATCATACAACGAAAATCATTTCAAGTTTCATGATCCCGATCCATCATTGTATTCGTTAGTGCATAATTATGTCAGATCTATTGGATCTCATCCATCATCAAACTCACAGGTGCATACTTAGTTTATATTAAGCAAAGCATCAAAAACCCATAACATGCATATTTTCTTTTGATCTAACTCTTCATAATATTTCCATCACTTGCACCCCTACACACTTTGATCTTCACCTCCTTATATAGTTTTATCCTTTTTCAATACCACGAGTCAAAACCATAGTTATGTTGATGGTATTCTTTGATGGGATCAATATTATTTTTTGTGCTCATTACTATGGGCCAATACCATGGTAAGGACCCCTGGTATTTAGAATACCATGGTGAAAAATCCATAAGCTACTTTTCTTCACTGAACTTGCGTGCATACATGACTTGGCTTAACAAAACCCACGTATAGTTCTTGAACTTCAAACTTTATCATTCCTCTGAACTACCATGCATTCTGTCACATCTGTAAACAAAATTGTCATGCATTCTATCACATCTGTAAACACATCCTATTTATACCTTTAACAAGTAGATCAAGAGACAACTTATCAAGTAGGATTACATTTCATAAAAAAGGTTGTCATGAAGGACAACTCATCATGTAGGTTTCCATCAAGGACAACATTTGATTCATAATGCCAACAATCTATGTGTATAAAACTTTTGATTCTAATCTATAAACCTTTGACCCATCATTATGGTATTCTGTTCCATATCAAACTTATCATTATGATCTATAAACCTTCGACCCATCATTATGGTATTATGTTCCATCTCAAACTTCTGATTATGATCTGTTAACCTTTAACCCATCATTCTGGTAATTCGTGCCATCATTCTATTACTTCTGTTCCATATCAAACTTATGATTCTAATTTGTAAAACTTTGACCCATCATTCTAGTATTATGTTCCATCATTCTATCACCTCTGAACTGACCTGTGGATTCATCAAGTTACCATATACTTGTTCTGTTACAAGTGAGCTGCCATCAAGGACAACACATGCATCATAATGCCAACAATATCTCCTTTGGACTTGATGGAAAACAATTTGGTGTTTGGTCACCACAACCTGTAAATAACATCAAGCCAAGCACCAAACTTGTCAAAACATCAAGCTGCTCTCCAAACACCAAGCTACTCTCCCACTTTGACATCAAGAGAAAAGGGTTGACCAATGAGAAATGAATACTTCCATATCTGTACTACTAAATATGAATGCTTACCATGCTCCCCCTGAGCACATGTTGAATTCTCTGATCATGCTCCCCCTGAGCACATGCCGAAATATATGATAGATGTAAAATGAAGTACATGACTCTATGACTCAACTAAGTATGAAATTCCTATCACCAAGGACCCATACTTACACCAATCACCCAACCAAGTGGGGATACATATTTGACATCATTATTACATCAACTTCCCAAACACTGTCGGGTTTCAAAATTCATCATATGTCCAAAATTACTTGACCACAATAGTTCATACGTGGTTGAATTTTACACTGAGTACATCATAGGTCTTTACATGACCTTTACATCAAATGATATTCATGACATTTATAGCAAAAACCAAAGACTTAAACAAGACCATGATAGTTATCAACAACTATCATATGCCATATATGATCTGCACCATAAGCATTTGTTAGCATCACCAAGAATAACAACATGTAAATGTCCATCATCAATTCACAAAATAAGATAATGTAGCTTTAATATCATGAACATGTGACTAAGAATGCTACATACATATTTTCATATATATCTGCTATCAACTCATCTTATTGACCTTATCAAGATCAACTTGCTCTTTTTCTTTAGTAGAAAAAACCTTAATCAATGTTCATCAAGACATAGCCTTTCATGAATCAAATAAGCATATGCAATATCTCCAAGAAGTAATGACTATATATTCACAAAACCATTCACATCATATCATATACATGTGAAATCACTATAGTCATCATCCATGAGTACAACATCATTATCATCAAATCATCATAGAAAGAACTGCATGTTCTTACCTCAATATACCAAACATGTATCATCACTAAGGAGTTTTCCAACATCCCACATCTAATAAGCATCAACCATGATAATCAAAATATGTGATAACCAATCCTATCATCATAAAGTAATAAGTATACAACATTCCTTATCATCATCATTATGTGACTAAGTAAGCCATGTCTTCATGAAACCTGCAATAACACCATTCTCTTGGCCATTTTTCTTCACACAAGAGGATCTTTTATACCAACATCCTTTACCAATATGAAATATAAGTAATAATCCATGTGATCCTTATCTATAATGTATCCATCACAGAGATAGCAATATGTATCTAACTTTTCATCAATGTGAAAAGAAAACCGTGAGTTCGCAGTCATTTGTCAAACTATCTCAATACCATCAAGAGAAAAAATCCTCAAACAATATATCTTGTGAGAGCCAATAAATATATGAATCCTCATCCATAATTGCACCATATGAAATTTATGCATCTTTGAGGTCATGATGACAACAGTATAAGAGTAATGAGTGACACTTATCATCATCAAATAATGAAGTTGTGTACTTGGTAACATAACATATGTACTATATGCATCATCAAAAGAATCATCCATAAATATGATCAGAAGCATCAAAAAAACTATTTGGCTCAGGAAATATAAGTATCTCTTATGATTTCATCATAGGCAACCCATGAACGCAACATAGAAAAACAATTCAGCAACATAAGCATCATCATCATTATGTACCAAGGACATCTAAGCAAAAATAATGCCAACAATGCATTATTAGAAGCATAGAAAATGCTCCCCCTAAACCTGTGTCAACTGTTCACTGTTAGATCTAATCATTGCATATATTAGTAAGAATCATCAAGGCATCATCATCAACTAGTAAGACATCAACAACTTATGAGGGCCAAAACCACTTCTAAATTGAATCAACAAATTGTAACCATCATCCATCAAAACAGAAAAGACAATTGATAATTGACTGAACCATATCAGACCCTTTTTTTGAGTTTGTG
The DNA here is from genome assembly GCA_000404065.3 of Pinus taeda. Lineage (NCBI taxonomy): Eukaryota > Viridiplantae > Streptophyta > Pinopsida > Pinales > Pinaceae > Pinus > Pinus taeda. The sequence continues at coordinate 72,717 of APFE031391899.1, forward strand.
ACCCTTTTTTTGAGTTTGTCCCAATTTTTCTTCATCCAACCAACATATGCGCAATTTTTCACTTTCGAACTCGCATATATACATGACTTGTCTTCGTAAGATCCACATATGAATATTGGAACACTGAAATTTCATACTTCCAGTTCCCCGTGAGTCTATTTTGACTGTACCTAGTCCTAGAACTTTTGTTGAAACATTAGTTCCAAGAATATCATTACCATTTTGGTTCTTCATCAGAGACTCCATTTTACTCTTGTCTCCAGTCATGTGATGAGAACTTCCACTATCTATGTACCTTTCATCTTCATCTTTGAATGAGTAGAAAGCAAGACCACATCTTATCTGATCTCCCTTTTATTTTTTTCATATTTTTTGATATCAGTTTTCTTATTTGGTTGCTTACCATATTGCCTATGACGATCCATATACTTGGTCCTACATTCTTTTCTACATGCCGAAACTTGTTACAAGAATAACATCTTATATGTTTCATATTCTTTCTATAGCAATCAATGGATTTGTAACCAAACATATTGCAACAAAAACAATATCCCTTAAATTACCTGGAAGCTGATGATATTTTTGTGAGACGATTATTAACTTAAACATTCTACTTCTGCACTTAGATGCAACATGTCTAAAATTACGGCATATAGAAGATTCAACATTATTGACCAAAGGAAAGAATTGATTAACACTTCTATAGTTAGGTAAATGATTTTATTTTAAGACTTTCTATCCTTGGTTGTTGATGGGGCTGATTTCTTATCACCTTGTTGAGCATATTAGAATTCCTTGCCTCAATTTGTAAGCTACATTCACCTTTAATAGTTTCATGAAAACCAAGACCAGATTTGATGGTAGGAGACCTTTGATTACTAAGAATATTATCTAAAATCTTAGTACTATCTTGAAATCATAAAATTTTATCCTTTTCTTCTAATTTACCTTTTAGGATATTTACCTCAACTTGATATTGCTTTTCCTTTTCTAGATACTAATTCTTCATGATTTCTTCACCTTTTCTTCCTTCTTCCACTTGTTGTTTTAATTTGAGAATCTCATTTTCTTGTTCTCCAAATGCTTGAAGTAGTTCTTCATTCTGCTTATTTGATTTTTCAAGATCTTCCTTTAGAGAGATGATCTTAGCTTCAAGACCTTCACAATAACTGGTTCTTTCTTTAAGTTCCTTAGTTGTTGTATCCTTTTCATTCACTTGATTTCTCAATGATGTTACTTCATCCTACAACCTTCAACATTGATCTTCCTTTTCCTTGTACTACTTCCTTATTTTGTTTCCTTCCTCCAACTAAGTTTTTAACCTAGTAACCTCTTCTTTGTAGGTATATTCTCTTTTATCAAATAGATCTTTTTGATCTCTAATTTCATCTATGAGCCTTTTAACTTCTACCACTATTATATTTCTTTCACTTTCACCCATAAGAGCAAATTCAGTTGTTTCACTGTCACATTCATTATCTTCAATATTACATGAACAGAGAAAGGTATCACTAGAGGACCAAAAATTAGTACCAGATAAATATTTTGCTTGTTCATCTTCATTCTGAGGTGATTCTAAATCTGAATATTTGCTTCCACCTAATAGCCAATCGTCTCTAACACTGTCATTGTCTCTTTGACATGTCTTCTTCTTTTGTGGTTCTTTCTTCTTTTTCTTCTTTCCCATTGTCTCGACGGATCTCCTCGAAGCAATCAATCTTCTGCCAAAGAACCTTCTCTGATTCCAATTGTTGGTAAAAATACTGAGAGGAGGGGTGAATCAATATTTTCAAATCAATAACTTTTTCATTTCATGTTCATATTTATATACGAAAATTTACTTAAAGGAACCGGCATGTGTATGCGACTATTCTTAAGAAAACTAACTTACATCCAATAAACTTATGTTTCAGTTAATTCATCATATGTTTGTCTTCAACCAGTGCATCAATATTTTATTAAATATTAGATAAACAATAATCATGTCCTGTAAGAACAAAATAAGCCATCAAACCTAAGAAACACACATGAACACCAGGATTTAAGGTGGAAGCCTAATGCAGGAAAAAAAACACCTATTGTTGTCCTCTCTGTCTTCTTTTTAATATAAAGAAAAATATTTTTACAATATTATACTGGTGCAAACTCATACTAGTATGCAGGAAACCACCTATAGAAGGCTACAACCTTCGTTCGTTCTCCAGCTCCTACTAGAAGGGAGCTCCAATGCCCTGGTTCTTGTATTGGTGTAAACTTGTACTAATACGCAGGCACCAACATGTAGAAGGCTACAACCTTCACTCATTCTCTAGCTGCTACTAGAAGGGAGCTCCAGCCCCCTGATCTAATCACCAACTACTATTGGCAGGAAGCTTCAACTTCCTCACTGAAGGCTCCAACCCTCAACAACATCCATGGACCATGTTTCATGAATTTTCACGCTGGATCTACATGCTTCAACACATCATAACTTGTAAGCCACATTTCATCAAATTTTCAAACTTGACCCATTATCAACACTTAAGCTCAATAACATAGTCATCAATATTTGACATAATTAAATCAACCAATCATTGAAATTTCTGACATAGCTGAATCAATCAATCAATTTCTAATACAACTAAATCAACCAATCACTGAAACTCAATCATCAATCTCGGACACAACTGAATCAACCATTCATTGAAAACCCAATCAACTTACACTGAATCAAAACTCAACAAATCAACTGGAGTAGTCAGGTCACTATAAATAGTACATAGAACTAAACTCAAAATACTGCATCGATACACAAAATCAACTGCAAACCTAATCATTCAAATTTCAAAATGCATACAGTACTTCACTTAATTCAACGTGCATGCATACACACTTTTTTGTAAATAAATCTGTGTATAGATATTGAAATACTGAAAACTTGACTACTGCATGTATGAAAAGAACACTAAACCATACTCAGATGTACTGCAACAATTTGAACCAATCACAGATCTGCCTTTGATCTTTAATCACAATCAACAAGTAATGTTAACATTCTTCAACCACATTCAACTTCATCATTCAATCATGTCTACTTCAGACATTATCATTTAACCTAGATTAATCATGAGGACATCAATGATAGACAACAAAGAAGAAACAACATTGATCAGGTTGATTAGTCATATATAAACATAAACCCTTACTTTGCATACGCGAATTTATAGAAACCAACCCACATGTATACGTTCTTTTCCTAAGACCAACCAGTGTATAGATCTACAAATTTTGACCTAAAATTTTACAGCTCTTCATAACTTCCAAAAGACCTAGATAATAATAATCAGAGATAAAAACATGCATCAATACTTCGATCTAGTCAATCCATGAGCAGATCATACAATGGAAAGTCATTTTAGGTCTCATGATCCCGATCCATTATTGTATTCATTAGTGCATAATTATGTTAGATCTATTGGATCTCATCCATCATCAAACTCATAGGTGCATACTTAGTTTAGATGAAACAAAGAATTAAAAACCCATAACATGCATATTTTCTTTTGATCTAACTCTTCATAAGATTTCCATCACTTGCACCCCTACACACCTTGATCTTTACCTCCTTATATAGTTTTAGCCTTTTTCAATACCATGGGTTAAAACCATGGTTATGCCAATGGTAATCTTTGACGGGATCAATATTCTTTGTCAGGCTCATTACTATGGGCCAATACCATGGTAAGGACCCCTGGTATTTAGAATACCATGGTGCAAAGTCTGTACACTACTTTTCTTCATTGAAATCATGTGCATACGTGACTTGGATTAGCAAAACGCGTGTATAGTTCTTGAACTTCCAACTTTATCATTCCTCTGAACTTATTCCTCTGAACTACCATGCATTCTACCACATCTATAAACACAACTTCCATGCATATTGTCACATTTGTAAACACATATTGTTTATACCTTTAACATGTAGATTAAGAGACAACTTATCAAGTAGGATTCCATTTCATCAAATAGGTTGTCATCAAGGAAAAATCATCAGTTAAGTAGGTTGCCATCAATGACAACACCTGATTCATAGTGCTAACAATGTCCCTGTATCAAACTTCTGATTCTGATTTATAAACCTTTGAACCATCATTCTAGTATTTTGTTCCATATCAAACTTCTGATTCTGATCTATAAACCTTTGACCCATCATTCTGGTATTTTGTTCCATTATTCTGTCACCTCTAAACTGGCGTGTGGATTCATCAAGTTACCATATACTTGTTTTGTTACAAGGGAGTTTCCTTCAAGGACAACATGTGCATCATAATGCTAACATGGGGTAGTAAATTTGTAGGGTAAAAGTGGTAGTTTAGGGTTTAGCAATCTAGGTTTCAGATCCACATATGAAGGAGGATAAGATCTAAATATAAGAGATAATGCCTCTAGAGTAGGAATTTGAGATCTCTATCCATGGTAAATGGTTAAAACCACCTTAGAAGCTTCTGGAAGGAGAAGTTTTGAAAATATTTTTATTTTTCTTGAAATTCTAGAACCATCGCACCTAGGAAGTAAAGCAACCTGTGCTGGTCAACGTAGATGATTAGTTATTCAGCTTGCAACCATTGCAGGTGGACTGAAGTGCATGGTGTGTTAGGGCTAAAATCATGGTTTTTGAGTTGATTGACCTGGGAACTCAAGACTTTATTTAGAAGTGATTCTTATGGATTTACAAAGGGATAATGACAAAGTGTTTAAGGATGTTGATTGTTTTAGGTTTATGTAGCTTCTTTAGCATTGGCACAATGGGGATAGATCTTGGTTTTTGTAAATTGGGTCCATTTATTAGTTTGATTAGAAAACAAATCTATTTTGTGGTTGGATATTTAAATCTCAAATTTATGGCTACCAAGGTTATGATGCTTTTGATACATCCACACTTGAACCTAAATGCAAATCAGTTTGTGACTTTTAGTTGTTAACCTATATGGTGGAAAGCTCTATTCTTCTTCCTTTTCAACATATTTTGAATATCTTCAAAATCCATGACTACATATTATTATTGCTTGAAATGTTAGAATCCTCTCAAATTCTTATTTAAAAGTGGCTTCAAACTTGTTTTTATCATTTACAAGGTCCTCCTTAAGTCCAAATGGTCAAATTGAAAGCTAAGATCCATTGTTCCTCTTCAAAATACATTATAGTTAATGGGTTTGATGAAGTTACTTGACACTTTTGCAAGAATTGTTTAGCACAATTTGTAAAATCTTTGAAATTACATAAATAATGAGTATACATAATTGCACCAAATCATTGGCTAGTTTGGCATTAGGAATGAACATAGTTTAATGTGTATGATTTTTTTCAAGTAATATATAACATATAAATCTATGATATTAATTGGTTGAAGCTCCCCCAAGAAGGGTTCCCCGGAGCAGGTGTTCCCGCCTGCCTTGATATGATGCTAACTCACATGAAATGGGGTCGTGATTCCCACTATATTTGGCACATTGGATGCACTCCCATAACTTCATCGATCATTACATGATGACAATAAAAGGTTAAACTTCATTTGAATATTGCAAGTGGCATAGGGAGGTACACGAGGACTCAACAAGAGGATCATATCAAATTGGAAAATTCGGAGGGAAAAATTAACAATATTGACCACAAGTTGACCATTCTTGCCAGGAGATTAGTTGACATTTCCTTCTGCTCATATCAGGGTAGTGAGTAGCCAACATGAATACCTAGAGATTATGCCCAATAGATGTTATGATTCACTATCTTTTTTCTTGTAGCACTAGTAATATTGTTTGTCTTCTCATGTCAATGTATGTCAAGGTCAGGCACAACGAACCTTTTCTTTCAAAGTTTCTATTTACAAGATGCTATAATTTGACAAGGTCTTAGCAACCTCAAGACTCTAAAGTTATGGTATTAATTTGGTTTTCCTTCAAGCATTCTAGGCAAAAAAAATTTAGTCTATTTAATCCTCATTTGACATAATGCAAAGTGCCTAACTTGATTTATTTTTTTACTTCGTTAAAGCTTATTTTATGGTCAAGCCATAATTGAAAATTTTACTAACAAAAAACTCAAAACTTATATGAATGATTTTATTTTATTTTAATTCACAATAAAACATTAACAAAAACACATGACATATGATATTTAAATGACAGGTAAAAATAAAAATCAAACATCATGCTAAGGGAAATCTTGAAAGGAAAATCATCATAAAAAAATTACTTGATGGGTAGGAGAGCATGTCAAATTTATACCTTGATTCCAAAAAATCCCTACTCGATTTCAGGAAAAATCCACTGTAAAATGTACCTAGAAAAACTCCAAAATGTAGAACAATTAGACAACGGTTTTAAGAAAATGAAAATTCCAAAAACCTATTTCGAAATAGACTACATCTATTGGTATAACTAAATTTGTATCACATATATATGTGATCCAAGAAATACATGATAATATTACTACAATGTTCTCTCTAGACACTACTTGTTGTGGATGGAGGGTTTGTTAGTTTCAAGGCCATTCAACTAGAATAAATACTTAATGTATTTCCTTTCTCCTTGTTACACATAAAATGATTTAGAGTAAATTGGTGTGAATCCTCGAGATGACAGAGATTCTCATAGTAGTTAGTTGATATTGAAAACTTTTTAAATTTAATTAAAAAATAAAAATAAATTGAAATTGAAATTGAAAAAAATTGGTATAGTAGAGCAAAGGTGGTTTTGCACTTCTTCTCTCGAAAGCTTAGTGTTATCAAGAAAAACTTGGCCTAGGTAGACATCTAAACAATCAGGAACAATTTTAGCATTCAAATATTTATTTTCGTTTTCTTTAGAGAAGGGATGCACTCACATTTAAGTTTTTGGGGACTCTTTGCTTACTATAATTGGTTGGAAAAAAAACTCAATCTTGCAAAAATATTATTCTTATGCCTATTCTAGAGGAAATCAATCGAACCATTGACAACTTCCCTTTTCTTACTTGTAACCATATTTACAGGGAAAGAAACACAACATATGCCAACCTTTCAAAGGAAGGCCTCAACATGAACCAGGGCCTGTGGAATATTATAGAACAAAGAGATGCACAAGTCTATGAGTTTTTTCTCCGAGCATATAGGGACTTTCCTTAGGGAACGACAATTGTTTAATACTAGATACTTTCAAATAGTATATGTTAACTTGGAGTAATTTTTCTGCCATTCAACTTTATTGATTGCACTCTTCATGTTTATTTTTCTCTTTCTGGGACAGTCAGTCTTTTGGTTGCCTATGCATGTTGTTTTAAAATTTTGTTTTTTGGTATTACGGTTCCCAACAAAATCATTTTGTTTAGAATGAAATGGGAGCTCTTCCCTCTCATGAGCTTTCACGGATGTATTTTTTTGGTTTCTTCTGATGTGTGAATACATATAGGATGTGTATCTGAAAACCATAATTTTCAATCATTTCTATGAATGAAATTACGATTTTCTTCTTGTCGAAAAAATAAAAATAAAAATAAAAAATAAGTAAAGGTAAGAATAAAAATATATTTTACTAAATAAAATTTTTAATACATATATAATTTGTGATGAATGTAATAATTCAAATAATCAGAACTTTAATTTTTTACCATATATACATATTTTTCAAAATGTTTAATTCATTTATATATTTGAAAATACAATTTGAATAACAAATGATTGCGATTTCAAAAATATTTACATTCTCAATAATCGAAAGATAAAATATTTAGACTCGACCAATCTTATAACCTTAAATTATACGACAACTCCCATATAAATAACATACTAGGGATTAAGTTCAAATAGATTTTGAACAATAAAAAAATACTTAAAGCGTCATATTTCTTTAATGGGAAATGAAATATTCTATTTTCCTTTGGGGGACATCAGTTAGAATTAATGTTTACATGTGTCTTATAGGTTGTTAATTGTTTTGAGTTTCTAGGTTAGTTATTTTTAGTAAATTAGATCCACTTCTATTGGATCTAGTCAGTGATCTATTCCTATATACATAACCATTGTTTGATCAATAAACACACATTGAGATTGAATGGAAAGAGCTCTACCCCTGGCCTTCTGTAGCTCTAATTGACTACATAAGCCCTAAACCCAATGAAAACAATGAAGGGAATGTAATTGAACAAGTGGACTCCCAAATTCAATTTGGATGAGGATGTTCCCACAACCATTCTAGTCTGGGTAAAACTCTCGTGACTCCCTCTTTCTTTTTGGAGTGATGACTATCTTCGAGCGATTAAAAATGGGTTTGGGAAGTACCTCGATAAAGTTGAACCAAAAGGCTCTCAATTTGCCTATGTTAAAAATTGTGTGGAAGTAGATCCCGAACATGGCTTCCCTGCTGAAATAAATATAACCCTAGGGGATTGGAAGCATTAAAAAATATTGGATTATGAGAAGATCTCGTTTAAGTGTTGACATTTGCATGACTATGGTCGCTTTTCATGGGATTACACCAAGGTCCCAACCAACAAAGGTGTTGAGAAATCATCCCCACCTAAAGATCAATGGTAGATGCAATATAGAAGAGGGAATCATGGAAATGAAACTGTTGCAAAACCCCAAGTTAATCAAGGTAACAATTCATCCTCCACTTCTTCAAACCCATTCAACGTCCTTAGGAATTAGGAGGACCATAAGCCAAATCCTAAAAGAAACAAGGAGAATCAAGAGAATGAAGATGAATATAAATATTTCAAAGATGGAGAAATCAAGGAGGAAATGCACTAACTGTCATTCGCTGATCACCATAATGGGAACTAGCCTCAAAATCCTAAAACCCCCACTCTCCATGCAATAAACTTTTTAGTCTGGTTTTGTAAATAGCAAGATTTATCATGTGACATGTGTCCCATAACTTGGCATGGGACAATGAAGGAAGTGGTTAGGAGATAGAAAGTTCTAGAAAGAGGAGTTGGTTGAAACATAAAACAATAAGTGAAAATGAAGTAGATAAAAATAAAAAACTTGGAATTCAACAAACAATCTTAGAGATATTGAAAGGAAAGGGAGGAAAAGTTAAATAAAGAATTTATGGAGGGGATTCTCAAACCCCCACCTCTAAATGATAGTTTTATCCTGGAATATAAGGGGTTTGGGGAGCCCTACTAAATCCCTAGTTGTAAAGGGTATGGTTAAGCAAGAAGAACCTTGGATTCTCTTCCTTCAAGAGTCCATACTAGAGGAACAGGAAATTTTCAATGTGGTAGAAGTTTTTTGGAAAGAAAGTTCACATATTGTTCAACAATCAAGAGGTGCATCAAGAGGCCTTTGCACCTTCTGGTCAAATAAGCATTTATCCCTAGTGGAAATCTTAAAGACCCAGTTCTATATTATGGTTTTATTGGAGGAAAAAGAGTCATGGGAATGGATTGCAATTGTCAATACATACAACCCCATTCTATAAATTTTGAAGCTGAAATTTTGGAATTTTCTTGAGGAGATTAGAAGTAAGGAGTACATCATAATTTTATCATTTTATCATCGGAGACAACTTCAATACAATCCTAAGTTCTTCTGAAAAAAGGAAGGGAAGAATTGTTAGAGACTCCTTTAGAGATTGCATGGAGGACTTGATTGCAAAGTGGGACCTGTATGATGTGATACCAAAGTCAGGAAAGTTCACTTGGTCAAATAGGAGAGTATGAGTTAACCACATAGCTGCTTGCCTTGATCGAGTCTTAATCCATAGCAACTGGTTGTTGATGGGTTTAGATTTTTCCTCAGCAATTAAACCTCATGGTGCCTCAGACCATCGACCAATAGTTTTTCAAATGGAAAAGCCATAAAACCTTGGGAAAATACCATTTCATTTCAATGTGACATGGATCCAAGATGAGGTCGTAGTTTATTTGATAACCCAAGCGTGGAAAATTTCTATGTAGGGTTCCCCTGTATTGGTTTGGGAATCCAAGCTTAGAAATGTCAAAAAATCTCTTAGAAAATGATCGAAGGAATATTTCCAACCCCTGGGACAAAAGAAGAAGGATTTAGTTAAGTAGCTTAACAACATTACAAACTGGTGGAAGACATCCTAGTAGAGGAAAAAAGTTTGCAAAAGGAAAGGAGTTTACCCGGGAAATATTTACAAAAAGACGACAAGAGGAAGCTCATTGGTGCCTCAAATATAGGATCTTATGGCTGAATGAGGGAGACTTGAATACTTCTTTCTTCCATAAACATGATATGGCAAGGGAATCGAGGAATCAAGTAAAATAAATTACCCTAGAAGGTAAGCCAAAAATGTCCTCTTAGGAAATCAAATAATAGTCATATTCCCATTTTCAAGCCTTGTATACTGCAAATATGATTTTGTTAGATCAAGAGAATGGTTTCCTTTGGAACATGCCAAAGGTAATTATACCTCTCTCAAATTTGAATATAGTTAAGCCTATTTCCAAGGAAGAAGATGTTGAAGCGATAAGGTCTCTTGATCTAGGTAAAGCCTTGAGCCTAGATGGCTTCTCTATTATAGGCCATTTTGTAACATCTAATCAGTGAGCCTCATAATAGGATCAATCAACATCATATTCCCCCTTGTCACCATCTTGTACAAAGCCCTAAACATGTTCCCTTCATCCCCCATAATTTTAGCCCTAAACCGCATCATCTGGGCTAGTTTTAGGACCAACGCTCCTTGTATGCCTACTGGGGTGTGATCACCTATAGGTTGCTCCATTGTGGCCTGCGTTGGTCACAAAAAAGTTGCTCCTCTTCGCACTTGCATTGGTTCTATAAATCTGGGAGAATGATCAGGATTTAGGAAGCTTCCCCTTCTAGGGGTTTCCAGAGGTTGTTCTAACTACTTACCTTTGATCAAACATTTAGATGTTATCCTACCCTACTTTGGAGTCTTCACCACTTATCCGTTGATCCTATCCCTCCATCAAAGGGATCTTAAACCTTAGATTGGTAATTGGATAAGAACTCCAAACTTAACCTACTTCTCTATATATTCCATCCTTCTATGTGGTTGGGGTTGCCTTTTGGAGAGTGATTCTACCCTTATGCCATTGTAGTGAGTGGTTATTATCTCATGAATTTAGGGTGATTGGAGGTGAATATTGTGACAAGGAAATGATAATTAAACAACTTGGAGGATCTCTTCTACAAGATCAACTGCTACTTATGGTTGTAATCTCCTTACATTTATATTAATGCAAAGAATTTATTGTTTTCCCATATTTGATGTCGTTATTTCATATATTTCAATACCATGTTGATCTGTTGAATGAATTACTTAGATGATATTGCATAGATCTCATTGTTTCTTAGCTTGTGTTATCTGACTGTGCAGGTTCTAATTTTGGCATTGAGAGCTGGAATTGGAGCTTCCAAGCTAAAGAAGGAGCAAAGTGTGAAAAGGATTGTAGGTAGGATTTACTCTGTCATCTATTTACTTTAAGGAAAAGAATTATCTTCCTTGTCTCTTTTTTGTTCTAGGTTAGCCACCGACATTCTCCATTATCTTTTATCGATCCATTTGGCCTTTGATTAAAAAATACCTTCTCAGAATGTTGAATCATTCTCGGGTGAAAAATAAACTTGGAGGTGGAACTAATTCCTCCTTCTTGGACCTCATTTCAAAAGAATCAAACCCTGTCGATTTTTCTCACTTTCATCCCATCTCCCTGTTCAATTCCTTCTACAAAATCCTTACCAAACTTATTTCCAATAGGTTGAAATTGTTATTATTGTTGGGATTGGGTCCCCTGGGTCAGTTTCGGGGTTAAGACAACCCAAATTTTGGTGTATTTTTGTAAGTAATGTAAAGTCTCCGCGATTTATGGATGCGGAGCGTGTAGATTATTAGGAGTCAAAGGGGTTTTAGCCCCTTGTTTATGTAATATTTGAGTCGGTTTTGAGACCCACACATGGTCCACAGACCATGGGATTGTATGAAAAGGCTATAAATAGGTGTGCCTTAGAGAGTCTAAGTTATGTCTAAGTAGACATATGGATGTAATGGGTCAATAAAATAGAAGTGATAGCACAGAGAAGTGGGTCAGATAAGGGAAGAAAGGCTCTGCAGCTGAGTGCACAGAGGCCTAGGTAGAGTTCGCAACTAAGTGCGCAGGGTAGTTTTGAGTCTGTAAAGATGAACTGAGATCAATAAAAAAGTTACTGAAGAATTCCTGTGTATATCTGTTTATCTTTGTTTACTTTTGTTTATGATATATGTTGTTGATGAATAATGTGTTTATGGAATATTGATCTAATGATGCACGTTTCTCTTGAATAAGTCTTAACTAATGTACGCAATGCATGTTAATTACTTTCGCAAAGACTATGATGCATTCTATTATGTTTACTAAATAAATTAAGTATATCTGCGTGGACACTAATTAAGGGTGGTTCTCCGATGTGCGTAAGTGGATAAATCATCTGTTAAGGGTTCGCAAAGGCTGATCGTAGACCTTCGCAAAGGTCTAAAGGTTGTTTTAGCAGAGTTGCAGTACCAAGCCCTAGGGGCTTATAGATCTACGCAAAGGAAAATCTAGGGCACTAAAAGACAACACACTAATCTTTGGATGCAGAAACTTGGTTCCAGCATCCCCCCATACTGCTTTGGGTGAGACTGCAACCTGCGCTACATAGGTTGTTGCCGAAAGGGCTAGTAGTGTAGGGTTTTGTTGGTTGGCGCAACTAACTCCGAACCTAGGTCAGGACCCCCTAAGCAACAAATGGCTCTATCGCTAGGAACGAGATATGCTGGAAGGAGATGTGTGATGTCGCATCACTAGAATCCAACCAAGAAAGAAATTGAAAAGCGGTTGGATTAGAAGATTCACGAGTTCACGACACAAGAAAATAGGAACAGTGGTTGAACATATATATGTATACATACATACACGAGATCCTCATATGCACCTTCCCCATTGAACTATATGAGTGTTTATCTAAATTGACAGCCAGCCAAGGAAGGTGGATGCTTGATAATCCTATAGTGTGGACTCCTAAATTAGTGTGACGATTAGAAGCCTCTAAAAACTAGATCATGCGGGTTGTTGATCACTAGATCGATCAAATTATAGGATAATTTGTGACAGAGTTTAAGTTGATACCTCAGTCAACTACAACGAAGTAGAGCAAAGATTTCTCAAAGGACCGTGAGGTAACTATTTAAGATCTTTGAATACTTGGATTAAAATTTTATTGTGTGAAAAATGGGTGATTCCATTACCTTGATGTTTGGTTCTACGCAAAGTGGACAACTCTTTAGAAACTGTGGAGGATCAGGACCGAAGCATAGTCCATTAATTGGACCTCCTTTAAGCGATAATGAATGGGCATAACGAACTCATCAATGAAGCTCTTTTCAGCTAATCACTTAGGCGTTTCCTCAAATAAATCATTTGTCCACTCCACATCCACTGCACACACCTTCGCCCACACCTCCATCTCCACCACCATCATCCGCCATGGCGAACATGATGAAGCTGTTGATCTTCAAAGGCATAGGGAGTGAGGATACAAAGAAATTTTGGTTTGTTGCGAAGGTTGTGTGGAAAATGCAAAAAATTACAGATGACAATATAAAGAAGGCATAGTCAATTACTACTTTGCAGGATCATGTGCTCACTTGGTATATTAAGTATTGTTCTGATAATCCTCTTGCGTGGCTAGTAGATACCAAGGCAACTCTAAACAAGGAGTCTAGTAAGCCCAAGTATAAATCATAGTCAGTAGTTGGATTTAAATAAATCATGATGAGGGTCAATGAAACATTGTGGGAATTAGATCAAAGGCTAAAGTGTCAGATTCTAGAAGCTAACATGCAGCTCACAGATGGTCAGCATCGTGAATGGCTTATAACTTAGCTTCCACCCCATGTGAGAATTGCTTTGTCACAACAAAAGATAGGAACACATGCGAAAGCCTTGGAAATCGTGATGAGGTTGCATGCAACGCCTATTCAGGATGTGACCTTGGGGGTACAATAGATCCATTCTCATCTACAAAGTCTCTGCTTAGAATTGCATAACTTGAAGAAGGACCAGGAGACTAAACCAAAGGTGTGCACAGAAGTCTAATGTTTGAAGTGAAAGGACCAAGGGCACGATAAAGATCACTGCCCAGTGTACGCGAATTATATTACAGGAGGGGGGTCAATTCCCCTGAGGCCAGAAGCCCCAGTAGGACCGAGCTTGGGGGCTGCATTGTGGTGTGCTATTTGCTAGGTTTCTAGAAAACATGTGACAGACAACTCTCATCTACTTCAAAAATTCGTCTAGACAACTAAGCAGTTGTTCTATACCTTCTGCAAATATTTGGGCCACAATGAGCGCCACTATCACAACTATGAGTTAATGATGGACATAACACCTACATACTTGATGCAAGCATTAACCCAGCCTCTAGACCAGGCCGCCAGAGGAGCGCATGGAGGTTATCAAGGGAGAGGACAAGGCTGCGAAGGAGGGCTTGGTGGAGGCCAAGGTCAGGTTATTTGTTACAACTGTGGGATACCATCACACTATGCATGGGAGTATCAGAATCAAACATGCCCGTGATGTCAATACTGCAGCAAGTTTGACCACACTATAGAAGAATGCCCCATGTTGATAGCTACAATGCAAGATAAGAAGGCGCAACCTCAACAACCTACATAGAACTTACAAATGATGAGAGTTGAGCACAGTGAGGAGGATCAAAGTGTAAATATAGTGCGGAGAAGAGGAATAATAATTGGTGATGACAAAGGAAAATAACCTGAAGAATATGGATGGGTCTGCAAGGTCCCGGAGAAGGAAGTTGGTTTCCATCTAGCACACGCCAATGAAACATTTATGGAATCCAAGAAGAGCTTTGCTGAGATCTCCACCTCAAGAAGCCATAAAAAGGAGAAAGAAACCAACAAGCCCGTAGAAGTTGATCCCTCTGTGCTCACTACATTCTTGGAAACCTGCATAAAACGTTTGCGCAATAGAAAAGATGTGGAGGGATTGCAGGAGTTAATAAACAAATGTGATAGCAAGGAGAAGGTCCCTGATGGACACAGGGTGGTCAGGAAAATTGGCAAACATAAGACAAGAACATGGTGCGAGATGAGGCTTACCACGCAGATAGGTGATTATGAGATGGACCAGGTCATCCTAGATTTGGGGTCTGATGTGAATGTTTTGCCGAAGCAAGTATGGGAAAGGATGGGAAGACCTACGCTACAGTGGTCTCTGATTCAGCTCATAATGGAAAACCAATAGAAAATCATCCCTACATAATGATTATACGGAGTCAAAGTTGATATAGAAGGTGCTAGCGCGATGGCTGAATTTGAGGTGATAGAGATCGTAGATGATAATAATACATACCCTACGGTCCTGGGAATTGACGAGCCCATTGACATGAATAAGGTCATCAATATGAAAAAGAGGACAATGTCGTTTGAAAGAAAATCGCTTCGGGTTGTAATGCATTTGGACACTGCAGAAGGAGTGCGCTACACTAAACCTATCCGCGATTATGAAGAAAGTGAGGATGAATTGGAATAGATTTATAAAATAATAGTGCGAGACCAAGACTGGATCAACCCGATGGTAGATGGAAGGATTATCTGGGACCGGGAGAGTTCCTGCACCAATAATTCAGATGAAGAATTGGAACATTCACAGAATCGCTTGCATGAAGTATCTATGTTGCGCTGCAATATGATGATGAAATCGTTGTGTTGTGTTTCATCGGAGGTAAGGAATCTACATTATTATGATGGTTTTACTGACATAGATAAGTTTTTGGATACATTTGAGCGTGAAGACCCTGAGGATCACCACTTCCAAGAATTAGACTTGGCACTGCACGCTACGCCCACATGATGGTGGGGTACGCACAAGGATAAATTTGATGGATGGCGGGATTACAGAAGGATGATTAGGTTACAGTTTGGGCATCCTAATACTAGAATGACTGAGAAAAATTATGACAGGGATGATCCGCATGATCACCTAGTGAAATGGACTAAAGCGTGGGGGACAGAATTGCAGCCGGAATGGGTATGCACTTTTTGTCATACTTTAGATACCATTCCCATGAGTTGGTATCTGGAAATGAAGCTCCGCCATGGCACTGCAGAGCGGGATATATTAAGGGAAGTATTCTTATTGACCTTTAGCTTTGAAGATGGCTTCGCAAGCATCAATGAAGCACTGCAAGAAATTAAGGTAGTTATCTTCTGAATGCCGGAAGAACCTATGGAATGGGTTCAACCAGATTAGAGCACCCAGCTGCCCCATGCGCTGGAATGCTATAACATGACGTTGAAGAGGAGGATGAAGATCCAATAGATATAAACATTCCAGAGGAAGAAGGGAATCGTGAATTCGAGGGCCCGCAAATATACAACCCGGACATCACCGCACCATTGAAGACAAAGCAAGTAAATATTAGTACTGAAGTAGAACCGAAGTTTACAAAAATTGTAGATTATTGGGAAGATGCTACTGTGGATAAAGTTACTGAGTTACTCCATGAATATCAGGATCTCTTCCATACGAAGTTCTCAAATTTAAAGGGCATAATTGGCGATTTAAGTGTTATGAAGATTACTTTGAAGCCAGACACGAAGCCTATTACTCAAAGGCTCTATCGCCTTAATCCTGAATACAAGGAAACGATTCACCAGGAGTTAGATAATATGCTGGAGGCAGGCATCATAGAACCTATGGAGGAATCTGATTGGGTGAGCCCAATGGTGGTTCAAGAGAAGAAGTAAAAGGGTGAGATAAGGATTTGCGTAGATCTATGGAAGCTTAATGATGCCTGTGTCCATGATCCATTCTCGATGTTGTTTACTGATGAAGTACTGGATAATGTTGGAGGTTAGGAGGCCTATTCATTTACTGATGGGTTTTCTGGGTATCATCAGATCAAAATCGCTCCTGAGGATAGGAGAAAAACAACTTTTGCGAAGGAATGGGGTTGTTTCCAGTACACTGTGATGCTATTTGGACTCAATAATGTGCATGCGATATTTTCTCGCATATTCATCACAATATTCAAAGAGTTGATTCATAAGTTCTTGGAAGTATAATTTGACAATTGGATGGTATTCAGATTAGTAAAACACCATGTAGCAAGTTTGTGCTTGATGTTGGATACATGTCACAAATACTATATCATGTTGAATTTAAAGAAATGCTTATTCTGTGTTCCCTTCGGGATTTTGCTAGGTCATGTGGTATGCAAGTAAAAATTGATGGTGGACCCTGCAAAGATTGTAGTAATTGTGAATTTAGAGGCCCTGAGGAACATTAAAGAACTACGCGCGACGCTGGGACATACAGAATATTACAGGAAGTTCATCAAAGCTTATGCTCAAATTATTGCGCCCACAGAGAAACTGCTGAAAAAGGATGCAACATTCTGTTGGGATGAAGAGTGTCAGCACAACTTGGATGTATTGAAAGAAAAGATGGTCACTGCATCGATCTTGGTATTCCTTGATTGGAAAAAGGAGTTTCATGTACATGTCGATGCATCTTGCATTGCGTTGGATGTAGTTCTAACATAGTCCAATGAAGGAGAAATGGAGCACCCTATAGCCTTCACGAGTAGGAAGCTATCGAAGGTCGAGAAGAATTACTCAATGACTAAGTGCAAAGGATTGGACAAGGTGTACGCACTTCAAAATTTCAGGCATTATCTCTTGGGAGGGCATTTCAAAATGTACACAAACCATTCTTCCTTGAAATACTTGGTCAATAAGCCTATGTTGGGGGGGATATTTGCAGATGGTTTCTATTATTCCAGGAATATGACTTTGAAGTAATTGTGAAGCCAGGGAGGTTAAATGCAGGGTCTGATCATCTATCGTGAATCGAAAGAGGTGAGGAACCTAATAATTAGGAGGAAGGGTTGCTAGATGTGAAACTCATTGCGGTGCATGTAGTAGATAACCATTTTTGTAGATATAATTCACTTTCTTACTACGTGGATGGCACTGGAAGTGTATACAAGTCAGCAAAAGAAGGAACTAGTAGTGCATGCGGAAGACTTTCCAGTTATTGTGGGACATTTGTATAAGATGGGTGCTGATGAAATATTATGAAGGTATGTGACAGACTTTGAGAGGGATGCATTCTCATTGAAGCTCGTGGAGGAGCTGCGGAAGGTCATTATGCAGGAAAGGAAACCGCGTAGAAGATTTTGCACGCAAATATGTTGTGGCCAATGGTGCATAAGGACTCCAAGGCATATTTTAAGGCTTGTGATGCATGTCAAAGAACTGGCAGACCCTCACAAAGGGATGAGTTGCCACTACAACCTCAAGTATCTTTGCAACCATTTGAAAAATGGGCGATTAATTTTGTGGGGCCAATTCAACCCCTAGAGAAGAAAACTGGGGTGCGCTATATGTTTAGTCAATTTAGTGTTCCTAAATTGATATCATTAATTGTCAACCCGGGGCTCGTAAGCTGATGAAGTGAAGGTGTACTATATGTACTTAAGCAACCTCTTAAAGATTTTTGTCGTTTGGGGTGTTGTTTGTGGTTAATTTATCTTCCTAAGCTGGAGTGATGTATTTATAAACAGATGAGTGATGGTGTGTGTAAGGTGAATTCTAGATGAGTGAAGGTGTGTGATTAGTGGTTTCTAACTACTTGCTGAAAAAGGAAAACTTGAAGGAAATAAATGAATTAAAATGAACTGAAAGCAAAGAACCACTTTCTAATGGCATTAGACACCATTCATGCTGCTGCAAATAAAAGGTAAGAAAAACACTTAAAAGACCAATGATAATGTTTATTTCTTCCTAACTCTCTGCCTCTAACACATAGTACTGTGTAAGACACGATTAGGAAGTAGCTAAAGATAAGTCTAAGAAATGATAAAAATGAGAAAAATCTACTTTGAAGACTAGTTATAATGTTTTGCTCTTTCTAACTCTTTTCCTGTAGCACATAGTATTGTGTAAAGCATGATTAGAAAGTAGTTAAAGAGTAGTTTAAAAAGTACCCAAAGTCAGCTGCAAGTTATTAGTATTCTGATCTCAAAAAGATAAACAATTTATAATAAGGAGACCATTCATGTGTTAGCAAGCAGATTTGAGAAATAAAGCTAAAAATCGGCTAAGAGAATAAAGTAAAGGCAGCAACTTTGAATCTGTCAACTGAAACTACCACTAGATATAAAGCAAATACATAACACACAATCAATCCCGGGTTAAAAACCTGCAAAAGAACAATGTTGATCAGCTCAAAATAAAGGTTGGAAATGAAATAACATAAAGGTGAATTACACTATACATGTATCAAGAAAAAGAAATGCTGAATGAAAATAAGGAAATGCTGAACATAAAATACTGTACAAGGCTAACATGAACAGGGGCCCTCCATTCATATAACCCAAGAAGACTCAAGGTATTGAAAGCTTCAAAACAGCACTACTTCTATTACTCCATATGCAGAAAATCACAATCCAGAGTGCTAGAACAGCACTATTAAAACAGAGTCTTGAAATGCACTAAAATTGTAACAGGTTCATAAAAACACAGCAATAGTAAAGTTAAATAAGCGTACGCAGACGCAAGTTTTTATAGGCATCTGAAAGATAGCCTAATGCGTATAGCTAAAACTGGAAAATAACTGACTGTCATGCATAATAAAGGTTTCATTAACACGTCATAAGCCTGCGTGGATAGCTGAAGGTGCTGGTCGTTATGGGCATTGAATCCAGAGTTGGATTATGTCTCCCAAAACCTGCGTAATCACGGACAAGTCACCGTTTGAACTGACGTGACCCAACAGCTTACGCATCACCATTAAGCTGCCTTTGTTGACCATAACTTGCCCCCTTTTGACCGGAGGTGCAGATGATGTGGATGGCCGAACCAATAGCACAGGAACCTCGAGCACCTTGATTCCTAAGTGCCCATGTGGCTCATTTGGAAAAATGGCACGTGGAACCTCGAGATTAACAAAAAGGCTACGGAATCACCAGATGGCTGCGGAATCACCAGATGGCCGCGGAATCGACAGAGAGCTATGGAATACCTGTAAATATGTCAAAATCTAAACAAAACAGTCACACATTAGAAAAGCTCACTTGATCATGCTTAATGACATCTAATGTAATGATCTGGGTGGTTTTACATTGAAAAGGAGGCAAAAGAGGGAGGTAAGTGATGAAAAACAGTAGGTAATAGTGGATGGTGAGGTGTAAGTTAGAGGCTCTACAATCTCCGCCTGAAATTAAGGAGATTTATTTTTTTAAGTGTTTTAAGACATATACGCGGGTTTGGTATACTCGGACCCACGTACATACGTGTTTAGCTCAGGGCAATGTTGCGTATAGGGAGTAAAACACTGTTTTTTAGGTATTTGGACCAGGTCTAGAAGGAGGGGTTTCCCTAGGCCATGAATGGAGCATCACAAATATCAAGGGTGAGATTTGGAGCTATAACACTCCCTGACACACATTGGCACACCCTAGGACTTAGCACATCTTGACATGTCACCCTGGCACTTTTGTATTCCTTAGAACTACCTAGCATACCTTGCCACTCCCTCCTTAGCAAACCTAGAATTTGCTGACAATCTCTATGACATACTCTTATTCATTCATTTCTGTGCATTTGAAACTAGTGCTCCCTTGTTTTTCCCCGACACTCCATAACTCTCCCTAGCGTGAATTGGCACACCTTAGCACCTAACACATCTTAGCATGTTTCCCTGGCCTCTAGAATTCGTTACCACTGCCTAGCATACCTTGTCACTCCCTCCTTAGCACACCTTTGAACCTAGCACATATTGGCTACATGTCGCTCTAGCACACTAGAATGATTTAGCGCTGCTTAGGATACCATGTCACTCCCCTCTTACCACACTTGAAACTCACTGAAACTCCCTATCACACAATCTTTTCATTCATTTCCATGCATATTGACCTAGTGCTCCCTTATGTTTCCCTAGCACTCACTAACACTCAACACACATTAGCACACCTAACTACAATGAGTTTCACTAACAATCAATCTAAAAACCCTTCCAAAGTCTAGCTAGTATTATGGTTAAGTTTATTGTATAGTGTTCAGTGTGAAAATATTACTAGGTGTTTTTATCGCATTAGTTGGAAGGTGGCTAAGCCACAAGCATGATGGTAAGGTTCTCGAATCTTGGACTGTAAAACTAACCAACAAATATATGACTAAGATCTTTGGGAAATTGTTGTTCCCTAAAGAGATTCATGGTAGTGATTTTCCCATTGCACTAGAACCGAGAACTCGATTGTTAATTAGATATATAGAAGTGGTAGTTTGATGCAGCAAATGTCAAATGTACAGTTCAACAACGTGATGGAGGCTTACATCTGACATCATAATTCAGTTTTTTATCTTCATGGTGCAACCTCCATGATGTCCAAGTGTGACACCCTCCTTGCAATAACACTCTTCGAGTAGTTACCCAGTGACTTCCTTGCCTTTGAAGTCTTTGAACTTTGAATCAAACAATAGAACCCAATCTCCTTTCTGAAGCTTTCTTTCCTTGATATGACGATCATGCCATTTCCAATTTACATTATTATACGTTGTTCCACTATTATTTTATCACTTCTGGGTTATTATATAATTTGCACATATTTGGTTGGAGTTTTTGTTGGGGTTTAAGGAATATTTTCATTTAGGAATATTATAGTGGTATCAGATCATAGATCTGGCTTAGCCTGTGGAGCTAGCAATCTATGAAACTGGGGAAAAACCCTATATCTGTTACAGAGGTTAGAGACACAAAGACACAGGGCGTAGGTTTGAGAGCACTTACGGAGAGGGACACTGTGTTCATGTGGTGGATGCAGAATAGGAGGAGCCTATGGTAGATGAGAACAGAGAGAGCCAGTAGTGGACGCAGAACAGATGGCCGACGAGGATGGGAAGATATTTGCAGATATGCTCCTCAAATCAATGTAGGATCTGTCGAGGCAGATTGAGGTGATGGGGCAGAGATTCACGACAGTAGAGGCCAGACAGCGTGAGAGCCCACGAGTTTTTAGATTGGTGAGGGATCAAGTGCATCCCATCACTTGCCAGAGCAACATGATACTGTGCAGCAGGTGGCCTCACATGCCCCTACACGCTCTACCATGCCTACTTTCTTAGGAGCAGACACGGGGGTCGTAGCCCTGCAGGAGGTAGAGCTTGGACATATGGGTGATTATTTTGCAGAGTACCAGGCCTATGGGCAGGAGTTCAGGGAAGCCCTCTCATTCAGAGATTTTGTTTAGCTCCAGCAGGATAGCGGACCCCACGACCATCACAGAGGGTACCAGCATTACCATGATGGAGACACCCACCATGCAATGAGTAGATTCCACTTGCCTATGTTTGATGGCTAATCAAACAGTTCGGCAAAGTATTGGGTGGAGAAGCTGGACATTTATTTCCATATTAACCAGATGTCGGAGGCAGAGGCCATCAAGTTGGAAAAATTGCATTTGGATGGTGAGGCCCAGGATTGGTGGTTTCATGGATGGTTACACTGGGGCACTCCATAGTGACGACATATGCCGAGTTTACCGGGACACTGATGGAGCGATTTGATCGAAGGGGTCCCTGGCATCATTTTGTTGAGTTGACGAGGCTCAAACAATCAGGGAGCCCAAAGACCTACATTGCAGATTTCTTGAGGGTCTCTGTCATGGTGCCAGACCTATCCACGACACGGAGGGTTTATATGTATGTTGAGGGGTTAGCAGAGCCCGGACACTAGAGCAGGAGGCAAAGCCCGGACATATGGGCGATTATTTTGCATAGTACCAGGCCTATGGGTAGGAGTTCAAGGAAGCCCTTTCAAAGATTTTCTTCAGCTCCAGCGGGATAGTAGACCCTGCGACCATCACAGAGGGTACCGAAATTACCATGATGGTGACACCCACCGTTCAGGGACTAGATTCCACTTGCCTACATTTGATGGTTCATCAAACAGTTCAACAAAGTCTTGGGTGGAGAAGCTAGACATTTATTTCCAGCTTAACCAGATGTCGGAGATAGAGGCCATCAAGGTGGAAACATTGCATTTGGATGGTGAGGCCTAGGATTGGTGGTTTCATGGGATGGTTACACTAGGGCACTCT